>PVKP010017039.1:0-46933 GCA_004027715.1 Plecturocebus donacophilus
AGCAATTCTCCTGCCTCAGCCTCCCGAGTAGCTGGGACTACAGGCACGCACCACCACGTCCGGCTAATTTTTTGTACTTTAGTAGAGACAGGGTTTCACCGTGTTGGCCAGGATGGTCTCGATCTCTTGACCTCGTGATCCACCCGCCTCGGCCTCCCAAAGTGCTGGGATTACAGGCGTGAGCCACCGCGCCCGGCCCAAAGAACACAACTTAAACGTTAAGAAGACCCACCAACACTCCAAATATAAAAAGGTTAAACCAATTAATGGTGTAAAATAATCTGTTGTTCGACAAGTTTATTTTTCTTTATTCCTCAATCTTATAATTTATTTGCTTAAATTTGAACTTAATTTAAACAAACTAAACAAAGTTTAGTTACGGTTCTCCTTGGCTCCTGGACTATGCATGTATTTCTTCATTCAACAAACTGGCACCAGGTGCTCCCTCCATGCCAAGGAGCTGTCTAGGTATGGAGCTATGGTGATAACCCATTGCAAAATCTTACCAGACTTTGCCTTCTACTAAGAGAAATAGGGAATAATATGTATAGTATTTATTGCCAAGGAGTGATGAGTACTCTGAAGAAAAATGAAGCAGCAGGGAAAGGAAATAAAGTCAGGAGAAGGGGGTTGTGATTTTATGTAAATGCAATCATGGAGGACCTCTTGCAGAAGGTGATATTTTCACAGAGATCTAAATGAAGTGACTGGGTGGCTCAAACGGGCATGGTCACCCAGATTCTGAAACTTTACCACTTTAAAGCAACTTATAACTTCACCGATGAGCCCTTAAGTTCTTCAGATTGCCCTGGTATGTTTCTTTTGAATGAAGGCCTTTCTGTGGCATTTGCTTCTCTCTCATAACTCTGTAAATCCGATCATGGCACTCACTGTTCAAAGCCTGCAGTGGCTCCGCATTTTGCTCAGAGAAATTCCAGGTTTCTACAACAGCCTAAAGCCCTGCATAATCTGCCCTCCAACACCTAACATTTGCTTTCACTCCCTTCATCCCTCCTACAAATTCCCTTTCCCTGGTCCCACTGCAGCCCTGCTTCCTAGCCCTTGAGGTTGCATTGGCTGCACACTCATCCAGAAACTTCTTCCCACAGATACCCAGACTGCTGGCTTCTCTTTCCAGCCTTGGCTGAGGTGTCCCCTCTCTCAGTGAAGCTTACTCTGCAACCACCAAGTTTAAAATTGCTGCCGCCTTCTCTAAGTTCTTAGAGTTCTTAGACCCCTTGCCTGCCTTCCTTTTTTCTTCTCTTATCACCTTCCACCTTCAGACGCCTCTAAATTATGTATTTATCATGTTAATTGTTTCTTACCTATCTCTCCTCACTTCATAAGCTCCACCCAGCAGGGCAGGGGTCTTCATCTAATTTATTCCCTGTAGGCCAAGTGTCTATAGCAGTGCCTGGGACAAAATTGATGTTCAGCAAATGCTAATAGAGAGCAATGAATGCAGGCATGAGGCAATTTCTGCATGTTCACGTGACTTGGTTTATTCATCTGCACTGGTGAAATCCAGAATACTAAGAACACTGGTCCCCTTTTGTTTATTCAGTTTTATGATCCATAAAACTTTATTGCCAGTTATTTAAATAGGTAATGTTATGTATGTATTTGTATACATGGATTCCAAATGCTCTACTTTCAGATAGTGTCTTTAAGTGTTATGGGAAAAACATAGCAAAGTCAGTCAATAGTATAGTCATCCAAGGCATACGCAAGGGACTGGTTCCAGGACCGTCTCCCATACCAAAATTCACACATACTCCTGTCCCATGTCAGCCCTGTGAAACCCATGTGTACAAAACATGAGGCCTCCAAACACAGGTTTTTCAGTCTGTGTTTGATTGAAAAACATTCACATACAAATGGACCCATGAAGTTCAAACCCATGTCATTAGGATCAAATATATATTGTTTGGCCATTAGTAAAATAGTGATCATATTTCTCAAACTTAGCAAGGATCTCAAGAAGTCACCTGGCTAGCTACTGATCATTCCTACGTGAACATGAAGCAGCTGAAGCCCAGAAAGGTTACTGATGTAACCTAAGTCACAGCCAGTGAGTGGAACTCTTAAAATCCCTGCTGAGATCATATGTCCTTCATTTGGGATTTACAAGAACACAGGAAAGCTCTGCACGTTGGTTGTCAGAGAATCTCAATAAATATTGCTGTTAGTGGCTGTTGCAGGTAATCTCTACAAATAAACAGAATGCTGTATTTGTAGAATGTTAGGGATGACAGTGGTGATTGTGCTATTTCTATCACGGAATTTCTCTAGGAAGCCTCAATTCTATCACCATGTTTAATTCACATGGATGTATCCTTTGTTGAGAGGATGGGGAGGGAAAAGAAGACCTCTCCTCTACCATTTAGTGAGATGAAGTTATCCCTGCATGTTAGACAATTCCACACCCTGAATGTGGCAGCCTGCAGTGAGACCACTGAGGCTGCTGCAGCTCACCTAGTAGTTTCCAGTGCAGTCCTACCTAGACCTGGGGGAAGAGGTCATCCCACAGGGAGGGGAAAAGAGATCAGGAGGGCATGTATCCTTGAAGGAAAGAATTAAAATGACAGCATGCCAGGGAGCAACTTCGCTTTCCGTTTTGTGCTGGGAATTAGAGATAACACGGCACAGCAAGGAATAAAGTGCATTGAGGCACGTTTCTCCCCTTAATCAGGTTGGAGCAGCATTTTGGAAGGTGTTATTTTTAATTATAAACACAAACAGAAGCTTCCTGAAATGGACAAGTCTTTTACACAGGGGTTGCATTTTTTCCCTTCTGATATTCAAGATGAAAAAGCCCCATATTTAAATTAAAAGGTCATCATATTTTAAAAATAAAAAGAAAACTCGTCCTCTGTATTAGAGGAGACAAATGTAGACTCGAGCCTTCATAAATGCTGTGGTTTATCTGGTATTCCAGGTGCATAGACGTTTAAAATCTTAACGTTTATAGAAATGCTTTTCACAACCTTTACCAGGCACTGTTGTTTGTCCCATTTTTAGCTGTTTCTGATGTCTCACCTAGAAATGGCATTTTCTGAAAGCTGTGATTTGGAGTAACCATGTGAAAATGAAAAGAGTGTTTACTTTCAGCATCAACAGCCTATAATCATTTGTGTAGCACCTAAGCACTTCATACGATAGGTTTACTCGGACTTGCTTTTTAAACAAAATCCACCTCTAAAAATGTAAAGGTATTAAATTAAGACAGATGAAAAGTGGTTTAAACAATAAGAGGAAAGAGCAATTGTGATGAAAATTCTCCTAACACTGTTGCTTAAGAGAACCACTATCCCAAGCCTAAATTAATGAAATAATAATAATTATTATTGTAATGATAAGCATTCCCCATAAATGTATTCACTCATTATATATTTGTGAGTACCTGTTGTGTTTCAGGCACCATTCTGGGCACCAGGAATACTAGGAAGGCCGAGTCAGGCATCTCTGGCCAATAGAATTTACAGTCTTGGTGATGGATTTAGGCTGCTTGGCAGTTACAATGGAGAAAGGATAGGACTTTCAGGTGTATGTGGAAGCATCACCCACCCAGGTCTGGAGACTTAGGGAAGGCATCTTGGAAGGAGCAATATCTTAGGGGAACCCTGCAGGGTGAGTAAGAATTATGCTAGAGAAGTTAGGAGGGGTAGTGGAATGTTACAAGCCAAAGGACCAGTACAGTTGGAGGCACAGAGTCAGGAATAAACAAAGGGAAGGCACGAGAGTGCCCAGCGTGGCGTAAGGTAAGGGAGAGTCATGCAGGCTGGAAAATTATATTCATTGTTTATTCTTCATCTTGAGAACAGTGAGACGCTTCGGGAGGGTTTTCCACGTGATCAGATTTGCAGCTTCATCACACTGCCTGCAGGGAGACTGACTTGCAGGGAGAGCAAGACATGAATCAGGGAGAGCAGCTAACCGGCTCCTGCTGGGATTCAGCTGATGTGATGGTGGGGAGTGGGGAGAAGGGTAGTAAGCATGGGGAGAAAGAGACAGAGGACAGACTGGAGAGTTACAGGAGGTGAGGTTAAAAGGGCCCTGTGACCACTTAGATTTGGGGGAGTGAGGAAAGGGGGTAGGCAGGGCTGAGACTTACGATTTGGGCTTGGAGCGACTGGATAGACCATTCCCTGAGCTGGAATCCCAAGAGAAGTGAGTTTAGGACATAAAACATTGTGATGATCTGTCCCCATTGAGTCTGAGATATCCAGATATCTCAGTAGACCACTAAATATACAGACATGAAACTCGAGGGAGATCTGCGCTAGGCTGGGTGGCGATGGTTTAGACTGGTCAGTGTATACATTATTGTAAAGTTATGTAAGTTGATAGTATTTCTCAGAGACAATGTAAAGTAGGAAAATAAGGTGGCCCTGACAGAAAATTCCATGAAACCTCAACATTTAATGTTTGGAGAGTTAAAAAAAAATGACCTAGGAATAAGAAGGACCCTCAAAAACTAAGAAGTGGTCAAAAAATAGGAGGTCAACCAGAAATGTGTAGCGTTATGGAAGCCAAGGCAAGAGACTGTTGCTCAGCTGAGGGCAAAGTGGTCCACACTGTCAAATGCAGATATATCAAATAATACGAGGAATGAGAAAAAGATCAGGAATGAGAAGTGCCTTTTGGTTACTTTTATGCTATTGTATAGATTCTTCAGTTACCTGTGAAGCCACTATGCAGTCAGCGGGGTGTAAGTGGAGATGCTGTGGTTGCAGATCATAAAAAAGTTAAAGAGGCTGAAACAGTAACCAAATTTAGAAAGTCCACAGGCTAATCATCTTTGTGTGTTTGACCTCTAAGGTATCCCAAATGCCTTGAACAATCTTAGAGTTTGTTGACGCTCCTTTCATATTTATTGCGTTAAAGAATGAAACTCGCATAATAAAGTCCAATTGTAGGGCAGCTCTAGGGCTGCTTCATTCATCAGCTATACACGATGGCTAATGGATGCCATCCTTGGGCTGTAACTCCTCATGGTGACAAGATGGCTGCAGTAATTCCTACATCGCATGCTCATGCCACAGTATACAGGGAACAAACGAAGGCTATATATCTTCTTGGTATCTTGACGAGAGCAAGAAAATTTTGCACCAAAGATTTTTCAGACATCTATGAGACCTCATGTCTCATAGATGAACATTTGGGGAGATAATGACCAGATATTTTCTCCCTAATTTTGACAAATGTTTCCATAAGTTTAAGTATTACAAGTACAGTCAACTCCCTGAGGGCTGCTGCATAATGTGAATTCATATTGGAATATCCCCCATGAAAGCACCCTTTCTAACTGCTTACCTGGACCCCTCCTTTGAACTCAGGGAAGGGCAGGGTACCTGGAGCATGGCAGGCATCACTGCCTCATTCATGTACCCCCCCCGGCCTTACAATGCTCTTCTACTCCCCAGCCACTGACATTCATTGACCTTCATAACTAGAAAGCCAGCCAAACTTCAGGAGGATAGTAGCTGGCAAAACAAAAGCTGGAAATAGCTTAGAAAAATGTTCCAGATTTCATACTTTTGCCCAGGACTTGTGTGAAGTTAGACAAGTCAATGGGGCACACCACCCCGTTAATAATCGGTGAAAGAACAGTATTCTTGTAGGAGTCCCGAGCCAGGGGTTCTGGTCCTGGCTTTCTCATGTTCTGTCTATGGAAGATATAGAGCATCTTCTCATCTCTCTAAACTCTGCTTTCTGACTGAACATAACTCCAGGAGCCTAGACTGCTGCTGCCAGCAAGGCCATGCTTTCCTTTGATCCTCTTTCGCTATTCCCAGGCCCCAGCCTGCTTGACTAAAGGCAGTCTGTTACCAACCAGGTGATCCTCCTAGAGTCTCTGGGAATCATTCCATCCTCCCATGGAATGATGAACTCTTCAACTCCATTGTGGCCATTGCCTGTCATCTCATAAAGGACATAATCCCATTTGGGCTTAAAGGACATAATCCAATGTGGGGAGTTAGGTCATCACCTGCTTAGAGCAGATACTCAATAAATGTTAGCTGTGGTCTCCGCCAGCCACCTGCCCTCCCTGATCTTTTGCTCTCCTTTCATGCTTTTCTCAAGTCCTCTTCGCTGTCCCCACCCCACCTGACTTCCGCCCAGGTAGAGCTGAGATCCACTGAAGGCTCAGGACTCCTCCAAGGGCTGTGTTGACCTCTGTAGTCCTGTCCTGCTGCTCCCAGGGCTCCCACTGCCCGTGTGTACCCTGGAGCTCATCCCCCATCCCAGCACTTCAGGTTTCCCACAACTGCAGTTTCCCTAACAGGACTGCAGTACACTGAGCCAGCCACTCATTATGGTGGAGCTCAGTGTAGCAGTATCATTTTAACCTCTCTGTTCCAGACACGGATTGACTTTTGCATACATGTAAGGCCCATTGTTGTGATTTTCAAGTCCACCTTAAGCAGTGCTTTCCTGCAGAACTTTCAACAGTAACAGAAATGTTCTGTTATCTGCACTGACCAGTGCAGTAGCCTCTAGCTGCATGTGGTTGTGGAGCATTTAAAACGTGGTTACTCTGATGGAGGAACTGCTTTGTGAATTTTATTCAGTTTTAATGAACTTGAACACCACTACATGTGTCTAGTGAATGCCCTGTTTGAGAACCCAACTAGAGAAACAGAGCTGTGTAGGTTTGAAACGGCCATCCCCTGTAACTTCCCCCACAACCCCAACTCTAGCCTTTTCTAAAATCTTGAATGCTAGGCTCGGCTAGGCTACTCTATTAATGATGAAAGAGGCCCCTTGCACCGTTGTTGATTCTGTGAGATTCAGACTATCATATTGCATAGGAGGGAAACTGTGACATTCTGTTCATTTGATATTCAATCTCTGCCCCAGTTGCATTTTTATATCAAAATGCCCAGGAATAGCAAGATGGTAACTCCTCTTTCAGCTACAAACCTTGGAGCCAGAGTCATGGTTTGGAAATAGTGGTCAGAACCCTTATAGTTGATGAGGATACATTATCTAAGAACCAGTGCACTGGCGTGCAGACTGCTGAGGAGGCATAACCATACCCAGGGAGACAGGCACCACACAATTGCATGCAGTGAGATGCTCAGGTTACCAGAAGGCTGAAGGCAGGGGAAGCAGCCCAGACTCCATATGAGCCATGGTTTACTGACCATGAGGTGCAGTCAGAGGCAGCAAATACTAATAAATCCAGCAGGAAATAGCTCCAGGGAAGTACAGCTGAAACAAGCTACCCAGGGTCAATGTCTTTGCCACTCTTGTGATGGAAAGTCATTGCATCTCACCTATTAAATGTTTTAGGCAAAGGCTTCTCAGCAAAAAGGAAAAGCCTATTAAAATCAAAATAGGATATTAAACTCAGAACAATAACTGCAATAACAAAAAGCAAGATGATTCTTTGAGCACAAAAACATGTACCATTTCATTCCATGTGTGAAAATATCCATTCCGAGTAACACAGAATCAATTAAATTCTGAGAATGAAAATAAATTTTGCACAGATTTTCAAGGTAATTGGATTTAGAAGGATTTTGTGAGTCACAAAGATGCCTGCATGAGACAGAAAAGAACATCACGGCTCTTGCAAGATTGTTCTTGCATATATACTGGTCAGAATAATTCAAAGACTTTTGGCTGCAGGTAGGGGTAAAAACTGGAAGTCTCCGACTTGTGGGTTCTGAAAATATAGGTTCCCTGGCCCTATGGTCCCCTGCAGTGTTTGCCTCAAATCCTGCCAGTACACAGAGACTTTTAAACACACACAAACTACATGACCTCACCTGGAAAGAAAATGTGCCAAGGAACTAATGTATTTGGTTGGTGAAAATGTAATTGCAGCTTTAATTAAAAGTAATAACAAAAATCACAATTACTTTTGTACCAACTTAGTTTTTTTTTATTTTTTTTATTTTTCCAAGTAAGACTATCAAGTCTTTAAATGCCCAAGCATCAAATGATAGTAACACTCATTAGTAAATCGGCAACATTTAATAAGGATATTGCTTTTGGCCAGGCACAGAGGCTCATGCCTGTAATCCCAGCACTTTGGGAGGCCAAAGCGGGTGGATCACCTGAGGTCAGGAGTTCGAGACCAGCCTGACCAACATGGAGAAACCCCATCTCTACTAAAAATACAAAATTATCTGGGTGTGATGGTGCATGACTCTAATCCCAGCTACTGGTGAGGCCGAGGTGGGAGAATCTCTTGAACGCAGGAGGCAGAAGTTGCGGTGAGCCGAGATTATGCCATTGCACTCCAGCCTGGGCAACAAGAGCGAAACTCCATCTCAAACAAACAAAAAAAAAACCGAAATACATTGCTTTCTATGCTCTATGTTTAAAAGTCTTAGGCAAACTGGAGAAAATATCTCCAACAGAGATAAATGCCACAGAAACATTTCCAGCTTGTTAGGCTTAGAGCTTTTAATCCATCAATGAAATCCTTAGATAAATTATGACTTAGTTAACTGTTAAGCAGCCCATCATTTTATTATGAGGGCAACTAGTAGCTTCGATTGCAGTGATTTAAAAGGTTGTTGGGATTAACAGAAGCTTTTTCAAAGCTCAGCATCTTGTTGCTAAAATGACACCTCTCCGGGAGACAGAATGATGGCTATGCCCCCTTCATGAGTGGATTTTTTTCTATTCATATAGAAAACATATATCAATGTCAAAAAAATAGATAAGACGAAGTCTCTATTTCAGCCTTACTAATGTTAGATCACTCCCACCAGAATGACACTTGTGTGGGAAGTACCTTAGTCTCTGTTTGAGATGCACAAAGGGCATGCCCGGGAAGCTAAAATGGGAACACAGAACATGCAGAATAGCAGCTCCTGTCTCAGAGGGAAAAGGCAATTAGCAAACGCTTGCATTAGGCTCCTTTTCTGTGTCTTCACAAGGATAATTATTTGCTTTAACATAGGGTGGCTCGACTTTTTTATGTTGCTTTATCGTCATTGGTGATCATGTAAATTAAAATGTGTTTGAATTTTTGCAAGCATGCATGTGTAAATTCAACACATTTGCATTACCAGCAAGGATGCAGGGTAGCCAGTTCTTACTATTTTTAGTCTATAGGTGGGTGTTGAACGGTGAGAACACATGGACACAGGGAGGGGAGCACTATACGCTGGGGTATGTTGGGGGAAAATAGGGGAGGGACAGTGGGGGGGAGGGACAGTGGGGGGTGGGGAGTTGCGGGGAGATAGCATAGGGAGAAATGCCAGATATAGGTGAAGGGGAGGAAGGCAACAAATTACACTGCCACAGGTGTACCTATGCAACAATATTGTATGTTCTTCACATGTACCCCAAAACCTAAAATGCAATAAAAAAAAATTGTTGCATGGCACTTTACTTACATAATTTTTCTTTACAATGGAAGCATAAATGTAGCCGTAATTTCATATTTGTTATTTTCTTCTACAGGGACTAATAATTAAGAGAGTTTGAGTTTTGTCAATGACAACTACATGTCTTATTTATAAAGAATTCTGTATTGTTCTTGCAATCATTAAGGAATTGATATTTCCAAATAAGTCATTTTAAATGAAATCACATTTTAAATTTCGTTTAAACTGACATACCCACCTCCCTCCCCCCCCCTCCTTTCACTATATAGTACTAGCTTAGCATCTACTGCGCTAGGAACTTCACACAAGTTATTTAACTTTCTAATGTTCGCTTTTGTCTCAACAATGAGGGTAATTTTGGTACTAACTTCATAGGATGGATGGATGGGTGCAGTGGACACAGCCTGGCACATAGTAAGCTCTCTGAAATATTGTTTCAGAGGTCATTGTTATTACTATCACATATAAAAAGTCCAACATAATGCTGGACACTGAAGATGCTCCAGAAATGTTTCTTTCTCCTTTTATTTCTTCCTCTCTGTCTCTCTACTGTGTAAGGAGGCTTTTTGTGCAGAGCACAAATTTCTAAATCTATATGAAAACTTTACTTACAAGTTTTTTTAAAAAAAATAAGAATATAAAACTTTAGCCAAGAATAGTGGAAATTCATTCATTTACTTTCTAGTTCTCGCTTTAATAGGTCTAAACAGTAAGTCAGACAAGAAAGAGAAAACCTGAATATAAAATGTTTTGCTGTGTTAGCTCGTCTGATATTTCAGGATTATTTGCAAATTCGGGTGGGGTGCTTTTTCTCATCTCTTCCAGCCCTCATGCAGAGAATACTTTGATCTGCAAGGAAGTCAGGCATCATCTAACACAGTCCTTTTCTTTTCAAGGGACAGACACTAAGGTCCCCAGAAGTTAAGTGGTTTGTTGCTAGCTCGTGATGGCAAGGATGATAAAACAGGGCCTCCCTATGCTCGGAGTCAGGCTTCTCTCCACTGCAGCTGCGTTTCACCCCACCTGTCTCTCCCAGAATAAATTAGAGGCGCTCACCAGCACACCTCTGTTAACTGAGATGCAGGCCTCTCAGGAGAGCGTGGTTTCTAACAACATCCTTCCTATCACCTATCATGCCTCCTTCGATTTTTTTTTTTTACCTGAGGTGGAAAAAGCATTCTCTTCCCTTGAGTCTCCAGATTGTTAAGGATTTGAGGGGCCCTCTAGCACTCTTCTTCTGTCTCCGAGTTTCTAAACCATGTGAGAAATAAGATAAACGGGAGATCAGAGTAGGTGATCTCCTTGATTACTGGCAAAAGCTGGGCTGGAGGAAGTCATTGAGGGGCCTCATCATGCTCCTCCCCAAGCCTTGACCTTGAATCAGCCCACCAAGTGGGAAAGTCTGAGTCTGGAATCAACACAGGTCCAGGGCAGGAGGGAAAGGATGGATGGGCTCCCCCAGTGGAGACACAAGGGCCAGTGCTTGTACCCCAGCAATGAGGTAGCAGTGGAGGGGGCAGGAGGGTAGGCAAGCATCAGGAGCCCTGGGAAAAATGTCTCCACGTAGAAACTGGAGGAATGAGGATTGGGTTTCCCCTCTAACCAAACTATTAGTGTTTTGATATAATATGACAACATGCAATTTTTTTGTATTTTTCTTTTTCTTTTTTTTTTTTTTGAGATGGAGTTTTGCCCTTGTCGTCCAGGCTGGAGTGCAGTGATATGATCTTAGCTCACTGCAATCTCTGCTTCCTGGGTTGAAGCAATTCTTCTGCCTCAGCCTCTGGAGTAGCTGGGACTACAAGTGTGTGCCACCATGCCCAGCTAATTTTTGTATTATTAGTAGCGACAGGGTTTTACCATGTTGGCCAGGCTGGTCTTAAACTCCTGACCTCAGGTAATCCACCCACCTCAGCCTCCCAAAGTGCTGGAATTACAGGTGTAAGCCACTGCACCTAGCCTTTTGTATTTTTTTTAAGTAAATGTAAGCATCTTGCAGGGGAAACAAAACCAAAGGATTATGAAGTTCTATGTCATGCCAGATTCACTTCAGAGCTTTGCCAGCCTGCATGCATATTTCATTTGAATGTCATTGTAATCCACATGTGCATACTGTCCTCCATTCTGGCTTTTGTACTTGAAATTATTTCAAACACATTTCATGCTTCCACATCACTCATGTGATCATTTCAATTGCATTTCTCTAATTCCTAGCAAGGTTATGCATTTTACAAGTGGCACCCAGGACTTGACTTTTTTTATTTATCAGAACAAATACTCTTCCTCCTTGGAAGAGTTTGTTCTTTTATTAGTTCTTTGTAGCACATATGTTCCCATTGTGCTGTTTCTGTTATTCTGTTTGGTGTACAGCATTTCCTTTTGCAAATTAAAAATCAGAAAGTTTTAAGAGGAAGTCGGAACCATCCATCTGGCTTCCCTCTTGAATGACCTGAATAAATAAATACATATTTGTTTCTACTATTCTATTTTTCCTACTTTTTTATTCTAGTTTTAAAGTTTTGTTTTTAAATTTTGGATCTGCATGAAATGTATTGCCATATTGGTTCAATATATAAAGCAATTTTTATTCAATGGTTATTTATTAAATGAGGATTTCTTATCCCACTAGAGATACATTTTAAACACGGTATTTTGTTTGTTTTTGTTTTTGAGATGGAGTGTCACTCTGTCACTTGGGCTGGAGTCCAGTGGCACGATTTTGGCTCACTGTAACCTCCGCCTCCCAGGTTCAAGCAATTCTTCTGCCTCAGCCTTTTGAGTAGCTGGGACTACAGGCACACGCCACCATACCTGGCTAATTTTTGTATTTTTAGTAGAGACAGGGTTTCACCATATTGGTCAGGTTAGTCTCAAACTCCTGACCTCAGGTAATCCACCTGCCTCGGCCTCCAAAAACTGTAATTCATATCATAGAAAATCTAATTCAGTGGTGAGATTACATTTATTAATGTACTTTTGTGTTTCAGAATTAGAGTTGACACTTCTAAAAATCTTAAACTCCAAAGGGTCCTGAACCTTGAGCCTTTTCAGAACAAAATATTCTTCCTTCATACAATATTTTACCAGCTATGGTGGCTCATGCCTGTGATTTCAGCACTTTGGGAGGCCAAGGCAGGAGGATCACGTGAGCAGATAAATTCAAGACCAGCCATAGCAACATAACAAGACCCCATCTCTACAAAAAAAAATAGCCAGGCATGGTAGTGTGCACCTGTAGTCCTGACTACTTGGGAAGCTGAAGTGGGAGGATCACTTGAACCTTGGAGGTCAAGTCTGCACTCCAGCCTGGGTGACAGAGCGAGACCCTGAACGCAAGACCGTGTGTGTGTGTGTGTGGGTGGGTGTGTGTGTGTGTGTGTGTGTGTAGAGAGAGGGGGATCACTTGTAATAGGTTCAAGTCTGCACTCCAGCCTGGGTGAGAGAGCTAGACCCTGAGCACAAGACCGTGTGTGTGTGTGTGTGTGTGTAGAGAGAGGGGGATCACTTGTAATAAAAATGGTCTTCATAGTTATATTCAATGATTATTTATTAAATGAGGATTTCTCATCCCACTAAAGATACATTTTAAACATGGTGTTTTGTTTTTTTGTGTTTGTTTTTGTTTTTCATTTTTGAAATGGAGTGTCACTCTGTTGCCCAGGCTGGAGTCCAGTGGAGTGATCTTGGCTCACTGCAACCTCTACCTCCCAGGTTCAAGCAATTCTTCTGCCTCAGCCTTTCGAGTAGCTGGGACTACTCGAAGTAATTACACTTGTAGTAATGGATGTATACAGCCCATTACATTGTTTCGTGTGTGTGTGTTTGAAAACATCATAATAAAAAATGTAAAATATTATTTAAAAGTGGCAGTATTATTCTATTCTTAAATGAATCCAAGTCGAATAGTTTTTACTTTTGTTGCTACCCATCTTGGTCATAAATGATATTAATAACGAATTTGTACTTATCAAATAGTTTTCATTTCTTTCTACTAGATATGTATATACATATATGGATGGATGGATGGTTGCTAGGTAGGTAGGTAGGTAGATGGATGGACAGACAAAACATGGTTATCAGTATTAATGTTGAAGAAATTGCCAAAAGCTAAGATATGTGTATAGTCTATACTTTTCTTCTAATCATGTAAATTGGAAAACCCTTTAATGAAACAATTTCACAAGATCCACATATGTGTCACTAGACTTTGGAATATTAATGCATGAAAATTTCATTACTGGAATTTATCCTAAAGGTGGAGAATTCTAATTGCAGAAAAATTGTATACAGGATGATAGCCCTCATTGCATTTTCTTCATAATAGAATAAAACTATCCCTTTGTGACCAACCAAATGGGAGATAGTCAAGTAAATATCTATAGTCATCCAGTGTAATCAATAAGATGACAGTTATGCAAATTACAGTGCTTATAATAGTATGAGGGAAGCAATATACAAAATTTGGCACACAGTAGGATTACAATCTTGAAAAATACGTGCCAAAAGAGGAAACTGCTTCTGTTAGGTTAGGGTGGTGATATGATCAGTGTTTTATACCTTCTTCTCCTGTTTTTACTTTTTCCAAGGCAATGTATATTTAGCAACTATAACAATGGAATTCCCAAGATTATTTCATCTTCAAAGTGGTTTTGGCCTTTGTGATTTAGCAATGTTACTTTTAATCTATAGAGAGCTCAATTTTTCAAGAGTTAATATGTCCCAAGAGGAGCGAGCAATATTGCTTCTCTGTTACCAGCAAAGCCCAGAATTCATGGAGAGTCTGGAGTAATCCAAGTGCAGTTGCATCTCTTTTTTTCTAATGTTGCTTCTGTGGTACTTTTAACTGTTAAAATCTGTGGCAATCACTTGATTGCATCCTTCCCCCAAAGAAGCAGAATTTGGCAAGAACCCTAAGACCTCCATCCCCTCTGATTGTCTCGTCCAGGAATTTTATTATACTTGGAACATCAAGAATCAAAGTGGTTTCCTAGAGATGCATTAGACCGAATGGCAGCTGCATCATTATTCCACCAACTGGGAAACTGAAGCAGAGATACTTCCCACGGCATCGTCTGAACATGCTAAATAAAGGCGTGTTAAGAGGACTGGGGAGCATCCATGATGGGATGGCGACATACTGACACTCAGCCCTTTCCATCCCAAAGACTCCCAGTTCATCTGTGTGATTTCCATTGCATGGGCTTACAGTCTGCACTGCTTTTGCTTTCTTATTAATGAGTAATTAATCATCATATTGTTGATCATCATAATAACTTTTACTACCATTTTGGGCATATAAAAAAGCTGAATTAAAAAACCAATACACTTTTCAAATGCTGATGCTTTTCACTATCTGCTTCAGAGGAATTTCTTTTTTTGCAGTTATTATATTTTTTCTATGCTTATAGAAGATTCAGGTCAAACACCATATGCCCTTGAATCATATGCTATTTCAGGCCTGTTGGTTTGTTGATTACTCTGTTGAACAGATATTCACTGGACCGACTCTAATAGGGGGTGGGTCATGGAAGGATTCTGTGCCACCATACATCACTGATATATAAAATTAAACTAGAGGTGGAACATAGCAAAAGGAAAGGATTATTTATCCAAGAATCACCTTGGAGTCACTTCCCTGTTTCTTTTCTACAAGTCGTCATCTTGCTCCTGGTTTTAAGTCAGGTTACTGCTCTGCTGGTTTCTGTGTTTCTGACTCGGCAGAACTTAGTCTTTCATCTGATGTTTATTCATCTCACTGGAACAGCTTTCAGTCCTCTTTAAAAATTAATTTGACTTTAATGTCTAGTTATCTAAGACTCCCCCGGGCTAGGATGAAATCACACTGGGGGAATTTTGATTTGACAAATGGCCATTGTATGGGAGCCTTTGATCCTGCACCGTGGGCCTTGTTTTGCTGAGCTTTAAGCAACATCAAAGTCTACAGGACGCAGTATGATTGGTGGTCGGCACTGGGAGAATTCTGGCACTTCCCAGGATCCCTGGGTGGCTGCAGCCTGTTAGGTGCAGATGAGAGCTGTCCTAATCCTGTATCCAAGTAGAGAAATTGGCTGAGGGCGGAGGCAAACAGAAGATGGGATGAGTTTTTCCTAGGACCTTGGTGCCAGTTGAGTGACATGAAGCCCTTTGCTCCCTAAAGTAGGAATTCCCGATCCTGGTCTTCCAGTCTCTGAGGCCTGCTGAGTGTTTTTTCCAAGTTTTTAGAAATTATGAGACAAAAATAATTTTAAATTGCTTTTTATTTTTAAAAATACATAGAAAATGTGATGGATTGGATTAGAAAGAGATAAAACAGGCAAAATGCTGACGATCATTGGAAATTGTTGCTCTGATGAGTAGACAACATATCTCTAAAGATCAAATAAATGTCTTAAAAAGAACAGGTGTTGGTTTTAGAGACTGACCTTGATAAAGATTGTTTATCAGCAGCTAGACTCGGGTAGCAGGCAGGCAGTGCCACTCTTCCGTGGAAGGCAGACGTTGTCTAACTCTGCAATCTCTTCTTCTCTCTTGACAGATGGGGAACTCTCCATATCCAATGAAGAGGACTCCCTAGAAAATGGGCAGTCCCTGAGCTCCAGCCAGCTGTCTCTGCCTGCCCTGTCCGAAATGGAGCCAGTCCCAATGCCCAGGGATCCCTGCTCGTATGAGGTGCTCCAACCTTCAGACATCATGGATGGGCCAGGTAATGCCCCTGGCAGGATTTTAGGGCAAGTCCCAGACGGTGGCACCAGGGATCGTTGACCTGGCTGGACTTGGAGTTCTATTTTGGACTATCCTGAGCATAAGGATCTGGGAACTTAGATAAAACAGATTAGTTTTTAGTACATACTGAATACTTTTAAAAGTGGAAAATATTTACACTCATGGTTCTACAGTGTTTAAAAAACTCTTGATTACCTTAATCTCTTTAAAGAAGATATGGCTTATTTTTGTGACATTACTGATTTAAAATATCATTATTTTATTTTTTAACACTCATCTCTGTTAAGGTAAAGCTGAGGAATCCTACATTTCTACATGACATCTAGCTAATTTGTCTGTTTGAAAGGCCCTTTAGTCTTAGTCCCAATATACCAGTTAATGGTTGTGTCAATTTATTGGATACAGTCAATCAATTTAATTGTCAATTAAATCTTATACAATTTACTGATTGAATTGTGTCCTGCTGATAGCTGATTTTTGATGCCATCTGACTGTCATCTCCTTCTTTGGTCCAAAGGTGGCCGAGTGGCCAATACTCATTCTTTCAGAAGGTTTGCAGAGTGGTCCTAATTTGCTCCAAAATGGGTCCCTCCTGACAGCTAGCGAGCAGTGGTACTTGTTGCCAGATGAGTCTGGAAGAAGGAACCTCTTGCAATATCCAGTGTATAGGTAGAGAGACTTTTCTCCCCATCATGTGCAAAATCCACATTCACAGGTGATCACGTGGGAGGTTGGGAGAGATGGGGTTTCACAGGGTTAATTCCCATGCTTCGCTGGGGGACCTGATGAGTGATTGCTCCATCACTGTGTCCCACACTGCTGGTAATAGTGTCCCTGAAACAGGAGAATGTAGTACTCATGAGGATTTTCTGCAGGGCTTTGGTGCTGCACAGAACACCTGATCAGGGAGGCAGAAGGGGTTGGGGGGCGAGGAGAGGAGTCACTTATAGGCTTTCTCACTGGGGCAGTGGTGGGAGGTTAGAGGAGACACAGTGAAGCTATACCCTCCCACCCCAGGGAACGTTTCCCAATGAAAGCAGAGCATTTTGTGGAAGAATCCAGCCTTCCTTGTGACATTGAAGTCAGCTAGATTTGATTGTTATAGTAAAACTCTGTCATTCCAGCAGAATCACAGTTTCACTCTGTCATCAGCCAAGCCACCGGCATGATAGGAAGGTGGGTGCCACAACCCAATGATAGCGCTTCATGAGAGCCAGTCAGGGGGTTCCCCCATGAAGGAAAGGAAGAGATGAGTCCAGTGCAGTACAAAGAGAAATGGAAGAATTGACAAAAGAAAACGATAGTTGTGGTGAGCAAGAAGAGAGAGGCAAGGAGAAGATTGAAAGATTGAAAGGCTGACTTAAAGCATCCTTTGCCTCATCGAGGTTTACAGGAGCTGGCAGGGGCAGCATGCTGTCGCTAAAACCACAGAGTTTGGGCTGGGAGGCTGCTGCTCGGTGCCGGGCACTCCGGAACCTGGAGGAGCAGCTGTACAGGGCCCTGGGGTGCAGCCTGTGCGGCGTCAGCATTCCAGCCTGTCATCTGTACCCAGTGTCACAGATCTGAGAGCAGAGACAGAGCGGACCCAGTGGACAAAACTGAGCCCCTCCGCTCTTCTGAATCCACTCCCTCTTGCCCCTCAGCAGAGGGCAAGCAGGCCCCTGCAGGGGTGCTGGCATTTGGTTCTGGTTTGGTTTAGAAGGGCTCTGCACCCTGACCTTCTGCACTGGCCACCTTGGTGATTCCTGCTGTGCCCCATCAGTCACATCTGAGAGCACGCGTAGGGTTTGTATGACCAATGCTGAGTTTGAAATGGTCAAGTTTTTGATGGTTTGGAGAAAACGCTCTCCTCTTTCTCCTTGTTGCTCTTCCCGCCTCCACCCTCTCTCTTCCTCTGCCTCCTCTCTCTGTCCCCCCTGCTTTGCTGGATTTCTGGTGTCCTCGCTGTAGCTCTCTACACATGTGTGGCGGCCTGAAGCATCGGTGCTCTGCTGTGTTGCTAGCCCGAGTCCCTGTCCTGTGTTCCCCACCGGCCCCGCCTGCACTGCGTTTGTGTAATGTCTCCTGTGTATCATGTGGTTGTCCCCTCAGTGTCTGAAGAGAGTCCCTCTGCCAGTGAGTCTGGAGTCCTCCTGTCCCAAGATCCTTCAGCCAAACCAGTCCTGCTCCTGCCCCCCAAAAAACCTGCTGCTTTCCCTGGAGACCATGAAGAGACCCCAGTGAAGCAGCTGCCCCTTCTCAAGCAGCCCCCGGCCTTGCCTCCCAAACCCACTACCAGGATTGCCAACCACTTAACAGGTGAGTGTGGACATCTTCTGGGGCAAGGAGTCCCTCCTTCCCTTCAAGGGATTTTCTTTTTCTCTTGTTCTTTTATCTGAGGCCTGAATGCAGCTCTCTGGGGAGGTTGCCCTGTGGGCTGTTTGGGTGTTTCTGTGTGTGTCTTGATATCTGCAGTCATGACCAGGGTTTGTGTTTTCGTATCAAGCCCCGTTTGATATCCACCTACCTGCCATATGCCAAGAGCGCTCAGTCATGTGTATCTGTAAATATGTACATTGTATTTAAGTGACTAATTCAAGACTGTTTGCTCACCTAGTGAAGTGGATTCAGTGTCAGCATTTTTGCAAACATAAAGAATAGTGCCTTCTTCATGAGTTTATCAAGGCTTTAAATTTTTTGTCTTTAAGTTATTGATCTGAAGCCCGGTATATTTCTCCTATTAAAATTCATGCCAGTGCTGTCTGTTCTCTTAGGAAAAACAAAAAAGACAATCTGCAAATTATGTGGTAAATACTTTTAAAAGAAGAGTAAGCTTAGCAATGTTGTCCTAAAATGATTACGCACATACTCTGCAGTGTTCTTGAAGTGTTACTTAATGTATCCACAGGTATTAAATTGGCACTCGGTGAAATTGTACTTCACTGCACTTTGGCCCATGAAGTAGACACCACTTTGTGATTCAAGGCTGCGGTGTAATCAGAGCTTAAAAGATTTCAGAGGGTCATTTCTCCAACTTTGATAACAGTGTTACGTGATGCTATTAAACTACATTTTTAAAAAGTGTCCAGTATTTTGACAAATAATACTTAAGTCATCATTCTAACATTTTGTAACATGTAATGGTGGTGGAATTAGGGGAAAATATTTACCTGTCTTATAGTAGAAACACTGAGGTTCAAGAAAAATAAGTGACTTCCAGGGCTGACAGGAATTCTGTAATAGAGGCACAATCGATGCTGTGTTTCTCAACTCCAAGTTCAGCTAATGTTGTTTCCATAGCAGGCTGTCTTTCACTGATACCAAGTTCTAGTGGAGTCCATCTTAGGCATGAGCTGGTGCCAAACTACTCTTTTAATGTGTATGTCCATCTAAGTCAGAGGTGTATGGTTTGAAAGAGCAAATTTCCTTCTAACGGAACCATTTAACACATTGATAACACTTTAGTTCAGTGTCCACAAATTGAAATTCACAGAAAACCACCAAGGAGGAAAAGCCCCATAAGCCTCCTCCCAGGTGATCTCCACTGTCCTTCTGTCTATTGAATAAAAATTGAATGTTGCTGTACATGTTGTTTTACCACCTGCTTTTTGCATTTGGTGATAGGTTGTAAACTGAATCTCATGTTAATAAGTATTCTGCGACATGATTTTATTAGCGGCTTGACATGGATCAGGGTTTACTTAACTGACCCCTTAAGGTTTTTCCAGCTTTCTTATTGTTAAATCACAACAGCAAACAACTGCAGCAGCCTTCATATATATCCATAAGCATCTCTGAGTTTTCTCTAATTGATTTCTAAAATTAGAACTGTTGAGTCAAAGATTATGCACCCTAAAGGCTTTGATGTCAAATTTCCCTTAAGGATTCAACATTGTACAAAATAAACCCTTACATGTAGTACATATTTATTCAACACATCTACAATAGGCAAAATGCTATACTAAGTATCAAAGTAGGTAAGAATATGTAAGAGTTTCAGGCAGCTGTCCCCAACCTTTTTGGCACCAAGGGCCAGTTTTGTGGAAGACCATTTTTCTGTGGACTGGAGGTTGGGTGGGGGAGATGATTTCCGGATGATTCAAGTGCATTGTACTTATTGTGCACTTTATTTCTATTATTATTACATTGTAAGACATAATGAAATCATTATACAACTCACCATAATGTAGAATCCGTGGGAGCCCTGAGCTCGTTTTCCTGTGACTAGACTGCCCCATCTAAGGGTGATGAGAGACAGTGACAGATCATCAGGCTGTGGATTTTCATAAGGAGCACGCAACCAGGATCCCTCACAGGCATATTTCACAATAGGATTCCTGCTCATCTGAGAATCAAATGCTCCTGCTGATCTGACAGGAGGTGGAGTTAGGTGATAACATGAACGGTAGGGAGCTGCTGTAAATACAAATGAAGCTTCACCCGCCACTCACCTCCTGCTGTGCAGCCCGGTTCCTAATAGGCCATGGACCAGTACAAGTTCATGGCCCTGGGGACTGGGGACCCCTGGTTTAATGAACACACACACACACACACACACACAGAGAGAGAGAGAGAGTACTAACGTAACTACTGTTAGCAGTAACACTTGCAGTTCAGTGAAGTCTGATAAAGGAGTTACAGGAGAAGGCTGAAGCTTGAACTGACTTTTCAAGCATGAAGGACATTTATAAAGGAAGGAAGAGTATTCCAGGAAAGACGACCCTAGACAAAGCATCAGAGGTGGCAACATTTTGGGTCGTTGAAAAGTTGGCTGAACAGGAGTGGAAGCTTCATTCTGAGGTATACTGAGAGACAGGACTCGCTAGGTAAAGGCATAAAAAGATTTAGATTTTATTCCCTAGGCAGTGAAAAGGCTTTGGAGGTTTTTGAGCAGAGGAGTGATGTAATGAAAACTAGCCATTAAAAGATCTTCTTGGATCACCACGTAGAATGAGCAGAAAGAGGAGCAGGTTGAAGGCGTATCAGAGAAGCCACCACCGAGGCCAGCTCCAGGCCACATACTCCATAGTCAGATCAGTTAAATGGACTGATCTGAGCCAGGGAGACCACTGAAGAGGCTTCTCCAGTCATGGAAATATGAGCTAACGAGCATCTGACTGATATCAGTGGGGAGAGAGAGCAGACCAGTGGATGTGACACTGGAAAAAGAGCAGAATTTTTTTTTTTTTTTTTTTTGAGACAGAGTCTCACTCTGTCGCTCAGGTTAGAGTGCAGTGGTGCCATCTCAGCTCACTGCAACCTCTGCCCCCCAGGTTCAAGCAATTCTCCTGCCTCAGCCTTCCAAGTAGCTGGGACTACAGGCACCCACCACCATGCCCAGCTAATTTTTTTTATATCTTTAGTAGAGATGGGATTTTACCATATTGGCCAGGCTGGTCTTGAACTCCTAAAATTGTGATCCGCCTGCCTCAGTCTCCCAAAGTCCTGGGATTGCAGGCATGAGCCACCAAGCCAGGCCAGAATTTCTTAACTAAGGACACCCTCTGATTTATCTAGTTTTCTAATTAATGGAGGCAAACTTGAGTTTCATCTGTAAGCCCAGGAGCTCAGGTGGCCTGGTATCCACAGGGTTCTTTACATATGAGAAACCAAAGGTATCTCAATTGGCCTCATCTGTCTGGCTTCCCTGGTCCTTTCCTGATAGAGTACACTCTATTATCTGTATGCCTCACCCCTATACAGCTAGGATCAAATGAATAAAAATACACAAAAAGCTAATATCCTTACTGTGTAGTAGGTGGTAACCTCTTAAAC
The DNA here is from genome assembly GCA_004027715.1 of Plecturocebus donacophilus. Lineage (NCBI taxonomy): Eukaryota > Metazoa > Chordata > Mammalia > Primates > Pitheciidae > Plecturocebus > Plecturocebus donacophilus. Next base: position 21,831 of record PVKP010017039.1, read on the forward strand.
ATGATAAGACAGGTAGAGAAGTCTGTAAACTGCAAATCTAGTACTATCCTTTTGGGCTTAAACTCAATTAGACTTGCTTAATTTTTATAAGTGAGCAATCAGTCATAATGAATCTGCATCACCATGAGGTAGCTACATTAAACCTGTTCTGTTACTAATTGCTCTGAAGACATCTGGGCCATGTCAGAAGGAATTAATAAACTAAGAATTCTGGAACTTTAAATTGAGACTGATGAGTTTTCCTCTGTTCTCAGTGTCTGCTGCTCTGCTTACATGTTTGAAAGGAAACACAGGACAGTTGAAAGACACCAAGTGTGATTAATGGGAAGTGACAGTGGTTAATAGGCTGGTAGAATGCTGGAGGAAACGTGAGCCTGAATTGGAGCTACTTCCAACTTCATGGTCAGGGAAAGTCATGCAGAAATACCTCTACTTGGGCATTTGCTTCCATTTTATCAGGAAAACATAATTAATTTGGAGAGCATTTGCCTTACAATTTTTTTCTGTTCGTCAGCCAGGCGGAGAGAAGTTCTCTCACTCTCCCTGTCTGTCTTGCTGCTTTTCTTGTTAACACCTCTTTCCATCTAACCACTTCCCTAGCATCAGCCATTCAGTGGCGTGTGATACAGGGCCAGGAGTTGTTGGGCATGAGTTTCCTTTGCTTCCAGAACAGAAATACAGTGTCCGACAGAGCTTGTTGTGTAATGAGTGTGATCTGAAGTGAAATGCATCCTTCTCGGAATCCTTGGAGTGATCGATGACCCCGAAAGGGTAATGAAGGCAAAGGCCACTGTCCCCTACCTCTCTGAGTCATCTTCAGTCACTTCTCCATGGCATCTGACTACAGAAATCAGATGTTCAACACCGCATGAATAACCTGTGCCTTCTGCATAAGGTACCTGTGGCAGGTGCCCCCTGTGTGCCAGTTGAATAAGGGTTAATCAGTGTAGCTGGACTTCACAGTCAGATGTTCACACTTGGGTAATGATCATTGCAGTTAGCCTTTGTTGAGAACTTTACCTTTGATACTGTTATTATTACCTCTTTTTCACAGATGAATATGAAATTTGGAGAAATTAAAGGATTTGGTCATAGTTACTTAGCTAGTAGGTGACAGATAAGCAGGAACCTATTTTCTTTGACTCCAGAATCCTCATTTATAACCATTAGTTTATACCATCTCCCCAAAGATTCCCTTTTTTTTTTTTTTTTTTTTTTTTTTTTTTTTGAGTCAGAGTCTCACTAGGTCTTCCAAGCCGGAATATGTTGGTGCAATCACAGCTCACTGCAGCCTCCACCTCCCAAGTACAAGTGACCCTCCCACCTCAGCTTCCTGCGTAGCTGGACCTGCAAGCACATGCCATCACACCTGGCTCATTTTTTTTTGTAGAGATGGAATTTCGCCATGTTGCTCAGGCTGGTCTGGAACTCCTGGACTCAACTGATCTGCCTACCTCTGTCTCCCAAAGTGCTGGGATTGCAGGAATGAGCCACCTTGCCCGGCCTATTCCCAAATCTTAAAAAACCATTGGCTTTCTTTGTTTTTTAGCTCTGTATGTATGTTTTAATCGGTTTAAGAAGTTAGAAAATCTGCTTCTTTGTTTTTGTAAGTGGTATTATTCTGCTTGGGCTGCCACAACAAAAGAACACTGGGTAGCTTACACAACAGAAATATAGTTCTCATAATTCTGGAGGCTGGAAAGTCCAAGATCAAGGTCTGTCAGGTTCAGTTTCCAGTGACATCTTACTGGCCTGTAGACAGCCACCTTCTTGCTATGTTCTCACATAACAGGGAGAGAGAAAGAGATCGCTGATGTCTCTCCTTTTTTTTTTTTTTTTTTTTTGATACAGAGTTTCCACTCTGTCACCCAGGCTGGAGTACAGTGGCACGATCTCAGCTCACTGCAATCTCCGCCTCCTGGGTTGAAGCAATTCTCTTGCCTCAGCCTCCTGAGCACTGGGATTATAGGCTTGTGCCACCATGCCCAGCTAACTTTTGTATTTTTTTTAGTAGAGATGGGGTTTCACCATGTTGGCCAGACTGGTCTTGAACTCCTGGCTTCAAGTGATCTGCCTGTCTTGGCCTCCCAAAGTGCTGGGACTACCAGCGTGAGTCACCACATATGGCCCGATGTCTCTTCTTACAGGCACATTAAATTTATTATATTAGAGTTCCATCTTCATGACCTCATTTGACCTTGGTTCTCCCTTACTCCAAATACAGTCACATTACGGGTGAATGTTTCAACCGATGAATTTAGGGGGTAGGGGGACACAATTCAGTCCATAGCATGACTAAAAATTACCTAGTTTTTCAAAAATTAGGCATATGCTCAAGGCACTCGCTTATAAAGAGGAGGACCTGAGTTCAGTTGGATTGGGTTTCAAAGAACTGACCCAAAAGAGAGAGTTTGTGGAAGAGTCAGGAGCAAGGGTGGATCACGTAGGAAACATCTGCTGGCATATACTCAGGCACTCGCTTATAAAGAGGAGGACCTGAGTTCAGTTGGATTGGGTTTCAAAGAACAGACCCGAAAGAGACAGTTCGTGGAAGAGTCAGGAGCAAGGGTGGATCACGTAGGAAGCATCTGACCACAGAGATTATTGACACTTCAGCCAAGAAAGGAAACTGTTGTTTATCCTTAAAAACAAGTCCTACTGATAATATACACCTACCCCGGACTGATTTGCACAGTGTTTAGAATTCACAATAAGAGGAAACTTCATATATTCTCAGAACTTAGTTGACTTCTCATTTCAACATTACCAAAGTATTTGCTACTACAACTTTGCCTGACAAATGGTAACCATGCCCTGTGGTATTTTCAGCCCCGGCAGGTGTATCTGTGTAATGAGAATCCTCTATCCACACTTGACCAGCGTTCCTGTTTGTAGCTGTCTCTCTGGTTTTGTGGACATTTTCTCTGTTCTGCAGTTGCATGCTGCTGTGTAATTTCATTACGTGTCTCTGTTTTTCTCGGATACTTTCTCTCCCCCATGACCCCCACATTCCCCACCCTCCACGTCCTCCTCTCCCGCCCTCCAGAACCACCTGGCTACCTCTGCCTCTAGTCCCTGCCTTCCCTCCCAGTGTTCCCAGTGCAAGAAAACCAAAGATTCAACCACTGTGAACTTGGACTTCGTGCCTTTAAATGGAAAAAATGAATATTCACATGGAAGTTTCAGAGGTTTAAGGTTTGCATTCTCTTGGTAACTGATACTTTGAAGGTGTTCTGTGTTCTTTATGAGATAATCAGTCAAGTGCAGCCATAAGGTTCGTATACTCACAGACCCTAGAGACGGGAGACAGGGCTTACCACACAGGGCACATGGGGAAGCCTTAATGTGGTCAGGAGGCAGAAAGCAAGGAGAGGGGAAAGCCGAGGCCAGAGCCCTTATTGGGGTTTTTACAGAAAGGCAAGGCCAGGCAGACAGAACACTTTAGGACTGGCTAGTTTGCATGATTTCAGCAGCTCTAAGCTCTAAGAGTGTTCTGTAGTTGCCTGGTACCTGGCCATGGGGTGATTAAGGCAGAGGAATAATGCATTCTGGGGTGAACAGGCCTGATAGTGGAAGTCTGGCTCTGGACTGGTTTGTTTCCATATCAAAGGGCTGAGCCCTTTCCAACTCAGAACTGCCCAGCCCCAGGAGGGACAGCCTCCCCAGGCAGAAAGGTTTTTAAGATGTCAAAACTCATACAGAAAATAAAAAATGGAAACAACACCAAAAGAATGGGGGCGTTACCTGAATTTACTTTTTATACTCACTTTTCCACCCATTTCTCCATGATTTTCCAGTCTTGTTTCTGTTCTCAAAATGCAGAAGTTTTTTTCTGTAGAGCATACAAGGCTGTCTGTTGATTAAAACACGTTTTAAAGGATGCTTTCTGCTCCCATTTCTATAACCAGGGCAAAGATCGTAGCAGAATATTTGTCCTTTTGTAACACTGTTAGGTCCTTTTGTAACACCTGCTATATGCCAAGTGCTCTGCCAGCCCTCAACAATGTGCAAAAATTAAGGCCATCAGCGGGCAGAGCTGCAGAGTATGATAAGCTACAGAAACTGTTTAATAGGAGATGTAAACATGGCTCTAAAGAAATTCAAGTATAAGAAGTCAAATCGTTTTGGAGGAATCAAGAAAAAGAATCGAGGAATCAAGAAAAATTATGGAGGAGGATTTACTTAAGGCAAGCCTAAAGATGAGTAGGATTTTGACAGGTAGGATTGGAGGAGGAGATTGTTCTTAAACAAGACACAAAGGACACACAGGCACGTGAGTACAAGGCTGATTATGTTCGAGAAGTAGCAGACAGTCCAGTCAGCAGGAATGTAGGACTCTTGTAGTATAGTAAGGAAAACTGGGGCTGAAAAGTGGATTGTGGTGAAACTGTAAAGAACCTTGAATGCCACAAGGAAGGATTTAACTTTGTTGGAGGAGGTGAGCATCTTTCGTGGACTTTTAGCAGCAATTGCTTGATTTCAGCCAAGCATGTCTCTTCAGTGTTCCTGTGGATAAGATGGACAGTAATGCTGTTGGATGGATTTATAACTGGATGTTCTTGGGCTCAAGTGATCGTCCCACCTCAACCTCCCAAGTAGCTGGGACTGCAGGCATGCACCATTACTCCCGGCTAATTTTTAAAATATTTTTTAGAGACAAGGTCTTGCCATGTTGCCCAGGCTGATCTCCAACTCCTGGGCCCAAGCAATCCTCTTCTCTCAGCCTCCTGATTAACTGGGGTAGGTCCAACATCAACATGAAATTGCAAAGGGCACCAAGCTTTCTTCCTCTTCGCTTTTTCTAAACATCACAGCGGTAAGTTACATGGGGGCAGGGATTTAATCTGATGTGTCCCCTGCTGAGTGCTTGGCTAATGCTGAACTCCTAGGAGGCTTTGCAAGGGAGAGAAGCCCCTGTTGCAGAAGGAGGAGTTTGATGGTCTTTTGCCTGTGTGTTCATAGCAGGAGACTTGCATCTTTAGGGAATCTAGCAAAATGTTCTCCACTTCTGCGTTCTGCCACAAATGAAACCTGATTCTCCTGTATTCTGTAGTGTTTGAAGGAAACATGATAACCTAGATGTAAAAGCAACCCTTTCTAAGAGTAGCAGTTAGAACATGACAGTCACCCTTATTGATCAAACTCATGGTCCAGCCCTGGGTCTCGAGCCATGCACTAAGAATTTTGAGGGGAAACAGGCATGTTCTTACACACACCAACTACAGACAGACCAGCCACTAACATCACTATAAATCCGCAAATACGAGTGTGCCCTCCAACAGTGAATACATAGCATCCTGCATCCAAGAAATGCAAAGTAAGAGATGAGCTGCAGCCGTCCTTGTTTTTCCTTTAAAGTATTTATGGATCTAGCTTGAACTCACGCTGTCACCATGAATATTCTACCTCTTAATAGCTCTGTGTATATATATAGTTTTGGGGAGTATTTGTTGAGATGCGGTCTCACTGTGTCGCCCAGCTTAGAGTGCAGTGGCACGATCATAGCTCACTGCATCCTCAAATTCCTGGGTTCAAGTGATCATCCCACCTCAGCCTCCCAAGTAGCTGGGACTATAGGCACACACCACTACTCCCGGCTAATGTTTAAAAAAAATTTTAGAGACAAGGTCTCGCTATGTTGCCCAGACTTATCTTCAACTGCTGGGCTCAAGCAATCCTCCTGCCTCAGCCTCCCAAGTAACAGACCACAGGTGAGATCCACTGCACCCAGCTCAGTATTTTCTTTTATATGATCTTAATTTACTTGCAAACTTCATAAGTATATCCCGTTTTGCGTGTCCTGAGAGCAGATGAGCATGTTGATGCTCACCCTGATGATGTGGTGACTTTGACTCGATTCCCTCTTTGCTTGGATGAATGAATGCTCCTTTCATCTCTTCATCTCTGTACCTCTCACTCTCCTTTATACCAGTCCTGCAAAAGGTTCAGGTTCAACAGCACAGTGATCATATGAAGGGCACTCTTCTCTTCCAGTCTCCCTAGGAGCAGTGGCACTAGCTCATGGCTGCAGACATAGGACATCTGCCATTTTGACTCTTTGAGAGCAATTCCCTGGCAATGAATAATGTGTAATTTGATCGAAGAAAAAAAACCTAACTGAATGACATGCCCTGCAAGGATGACATGCCTAAGTAACTCAGTTAGCTGGAGAGTGACTCTCATCTCCAGTCCTTCTCTACTCGTGGCCATCTTGCCAGGGTACATTGAAAAATGCATTGTATATTTCAGTTGCTAGGACAGAAGATTTTAAATGTTCTCACCACCCAAAAATGATAAGTATGTAAGATGATGGATTTGTTAATTAGCCTGATTTAATCGTCCCATATTACAAATATATATCAAAATGTCATCCCATGAATATATACAATTATTATTTGTCTATTAAAATAAACAAAGTGTTAATGTTTCTTTGTGGAAAGTGGCTCTGAAACTAAGCTTCAGGTGCCAGGGTTGTGTATGTTATGGCCCTCGAGGTTAGAATTCCAGATCTCACGTAGTCCTCACAGAGGACAGGTGTCTTCTATGGTTTTCACATTCTGACCTGGCTTCTAAGGGAAAGCCAGGTTTGGGTCACTTCACAAAAGGTGGGTGAATCACGAGGTCAGCAGTTCGAGACCAGTCTGGTCAACATAGTGAAACCCCATTTCTACTAAAAATACAAAACATTAGCCAGGCGTGGTGGTGGGTGCCTCTGATTCCAGCTGCTCAGGAAGCTGTGGCAGGAAAATCGCGTGAACCCAGGAGGTGGAGGTTGCAATGAGCCAAGACCATACCATTGCACTCCCCACCGGGCAACAGTGCAAGACTCCATCTCAAAAAAAATAAAAATAAATAACATTTTTTGGTTACTTTTGTTTCCCTCGACATCATCCTCTCACCACAAGGGGTCAGTCAGCACATTTTGCCTTTAACCAAGGCAAAACACCAGGTGATGTGATCATCCCTAGGCGGGCCTGGTGTTCCTAAGGAACTGATGAAGCTCCTGTGAGCTCTTTCTTGCAGCCAAGGGGAACCTGATTTAGTAGATTAGTGAGGCTGGCCTCTCATTTCTGTTGCAAATATACTGCTAATAGGCCCTCTATATCTTCAGGTGGAGTACCTATAGCTGTAAAAGATCAGAAATTCCAACTCACTGCAACCAGTTGGCAAATGACTGAGAAAATCTTGCAACACCTTTGTTCATTAGGCACTAAATGCTGTGCTCATTGACAAGTAACCGCCAATATGGCAGCAGTTACAAATGGGCCTCTACAGCAGGTGCTGCTTAAAAAGTACATTTGTGGTCCAGTGTGGTGGCTCAAGCCTGTAATCCCACCACTTTGGGAGGCCGAGACGGGTGAATCACTTAAGATTGGGAGTTTGAGACCAGCCTGGCCAACATGGTAAAAACCTGTTTCCACTAAAAATAGAAAAATTAGCTGGGCGTGGTGGCAAACACCTGTAATCCCAGCTACTCAAGAGGCTGAAGCAGGGAAATCACTTGAACCTGGGAGGCAGAGGTTGCAGTGAGCCGAGATCATGCCACTGCACTCCAGCCTGGGTGATGGAGAGAGACACTATCTCAAAAAATAATAGTAAGTTCATTTGTGGTGGTGAGAAGAGAGGCTAGAGGTGTCTTTATTTAGCCCACACTTATTCTGTGTGTAAGCTACAGCCCTATGGCACGAGGACCGACTTTAGGAGTCATCTTTGCTTTTTCTTTCCTTGTCTGATGTCATAAGCCAGGGCTGTGCTGTTTGGAAATACGGCCCTCTTGGGTTTTATGGCTGTGTGACATTCACGGTTTGGGTTTATTTTCCTTGTTCTCTGGAACTGGTCGTTTTTGCTTCTTCCACTCCATCAACAGAGACAGTTTTATGAATATATTGCATCTCAATCAGTCTGGCTGCAGAAATAAGTCAGCAAACAGAGAGCTCTGTGTGTGCCCTGGCGGGAGCAGCCACCATCATCATTAGCAATGTAAGAGGTAGCGTGTGTCCTCCAACAATTAATAAATATACATCAGATAGATGAAAAACCATTTATTCAGTGAGGTGCTATCAAGGGAAAGGAGGCATTTTTATCCCAGGATATTTTGAGGTAAAGAGACTGAATCCCAGAAAGCTTAGATATCTTCCTCAGGTAGTTAAGAGCAAAGCACGCAGGTTTTCAGACTCCCAGATCATCCACTAGTTTTCAATGCTGATTTAATGCAGTGTGCATCAGAACAACACACTGAAACCTAGAACCCTCTCCTGCAGCATTTTGTGGTGGTGTTTTGTTGCAAGCATGGAGAACTGCCATGATGGCCTTTGCAAGCCTCTCTTCTCTACTTCTTGATTCCCTTTCCAGTCACCTCTGCTTTTTTCCAGTGCTTACTTATGATAGTACCACCGCCTATTAAACACTCTCTGTTGTTTTTTTGGCTTCTACTTTCCCACCCCAGGCTGGAAACCTCAGGATAGGTGGGTTTTCAGAAGTGTGGTGAAAGTCCTGTTAGTGACACTGCAGATCTGTAAGGTAGTTTGCAATTTACAAAGCATGTTCACATGATCCTGCCTTACCCTCTGAGCAACCTATGGCAGGGGCAGGGAATGTATTATGATGTTTGTCTTGGAATCAAGACACTATTTGTTGAACTCCTGTGATACATCAAGGACTGTACTGGGGGTATTTTATAGTCAGGCCTTCGGCTAACCTATATGGGAACTTTGTAAAATTAGAAAAAGTGCCCTGTAGAGAGGATGCCCCTTCCTCTAGAGTAACTCAGCCCCATGCCAGGGCAGGCCTCAGGCTACATTTCAACCCTTTCATCCCCTCAGCACCTTGCATGAAGGCTGTGTAGATATTAATCTATTGACTTCTCATTACAGATCTATACTGTGGGCAATACCCCTTTTCTACAGATGAGAAAACTTAGGCTCAGGAAGGCTAAATGTCTTAGGAAGAGTAACAAAGTTTCCTGGTCTTAGAGCTGGACTTAAACCCCAGCTCTTCTGAGTTTGAAGCCACTGGTGGTTTCATCAGGACATTTTACCCTCAGTCCACAGCAGAAGCCTCTGCAGCTCCTTTCCAGCTCTCACAGAGCAGTGCTGGGATGAATCTCCTCCTCCAGAAGGCTCTGGGCATTTGCCATTTTGCTTCTTCAGAAAGAAATGCTGCTCTCAGGGGTGCTTCTCAGACTTGATACATCAGCATCCCCTGGGGATCTTGTTGGAGGGCCTAGGCTGAGCCCTGAGCATCTGCATTTCAAGGTTCCAGGCCATGTGGCTCCTGCTAGTCCATGGACCACACTGATTAGCAGACCCTTAATAGAGCAGAAACCAGTCACTGAGTTCCACCTTTTCCCATTGCCCTGAAGACACGATGAAAAGGTAAACAAATGTGTATTGGGCATCTACTCTGCACTAGCCTCAGTTCCTTCTAGCAGATAAAATGGAAGGAAGTAGCCACACTCAGTGGAATTTAATAATTACTACATCACTCATACCCCTTGCAAGGAAAAATCACAAGTTAAGAAAAATGAAAGGGATTGAATTGACTCAATAGGGAATCCTGTGACAAAGGGAAGCATGAGGGCTTGGGGGTCCCATGGGCAGGCACCTCAGCCAGCTTGGGGGGATGGGCTTCCTGAAGGAGACAGTGAGTATGGTGGGAGCATCAAGAGTGATATTTACTATCTGTGGAATAACTGTCTGGAGTGCCAGATGCTATGCCACACAGTTTATGTACTTTCTATTGTTTAATTTTACAATACTTTGATAACACAGGGGTGTCTAATCTTTTGGCTTCCCTGGGCCACATTGGAAGAAGAAGAACTGTTGGGCCACATAGAAAATACACAAACACTAATGATACCTGATGAGCAGAAAAGAAAAAGATCCCTGCATAAATCTTGTAATGTTTTCAGAAAGTTCATGAATTTGTGTTGAGCCCCATTCAAAGCCATCCTGGGTTGCATGCAGGCTGCTGGTTGGACAAGCTTGCTATAACACATTATTTCACAGAGATTAAGCAATTTCCTGAAGCCAAAAGAACTGAGTCAGTGTATGATTTTATAGTTTATATCTTATACTTTTTAGCTCAACAATTTTGGTAGTGATTTTGTGCCTCTTTGCCCAGTAAGAACCTAGAGCACCGAGTATCATTTCCATCCAGGTAGATCCGATTGATCTGGGAGTTTGTTTATAAAGCAGATTCCTGGGCACCATTGTGGACTTATTGAATCTGAACTCCTGAAGGTGAGGCCCAGGAATCTGCCTCTCCCAAGCTTCCCTAATGAGGCTAATGAAACACTGCTTTAAGAAGCTGGCATCTTGGAAAGAAAAGTGGGTGCCATGCAACAGAATCCTGACCTACCCAACTCCCTTTATCATCTTCACTATAAAAATGTAATAGCCTCGAGGCTGGGTGCAGTAGCTTAAACCCATAATTCCTTGGGAGGCTGAGGTGGGTGGATCAGTTGAGGTCTGGAGTTCGAGACTAGCCTGGCCAACATGGCGAAACTCCATCAATACTAAAAAAAAAATACAAAATTAGCTGGGTGTGGTGGTGGATGCCTATAATCCCAGCTACCTGGAAGGCCGAGGCAGGAGAATTGCTTGAACTCTGGAGGTAGAGGTTGCAGTGAGCCGAGATTGCATCATTGCACTCCAGCCTGGGCAATAACAGTGAAACTCCATCTCAAAAAAAAAAAGTCATAGCCTCACTAAACAGAAATGGGTATTAGGTCTATATTTCTTTGTTTAGTAAATGTACAAAGTACACATAGAGTAAATAAAAAATGAGCAAGAAGGCAGAAGAATCTAAATGCATTTAATCAACTCTGTAGGAAAAGCTAATCACTCGATGAAGTACTCCTGCTTGACACAGAATTTTGAAGAAAGGCTCTTTATGCAAACTTGTCTAAAACATCCTTAAAGTTTAGATGAGATATAGATAGAAATAGAATGGAATGAAATATTTTACTTCTATAGATAGAAATAAAATAGAAAAATTCACCCACAAGGATATAAGACATCATTTACAAAAGGCTCAATGACAAATGATTTTTATAAAACTCGACTGGAAATGCCATTTAGACAAATTGGTTTAAGAAGTATTCTTTAATTGCACATTCTAAATGTAGATAAGGTAATTATTAGGTGAATAGATTTTAGGCAAATTAGCTTTTAATAAATTGGTTTAGGGAAAATTGGTCTTTTGCTTTTTACATGTTGGGGGCATAGAAATAGAACCTGGAAATTATCCTGATGACTCCTCAGGATGGACATTGGTTCAGACGCTGGATGGAACTGATGCGTCCTAGCCTCGAGTGTTGCAGTATCCCTGCCTCAGACAGCACCATACACAAAGCAAGTTAGTGCCCTGAGCCAGTGATTCTCAGCTCCTTCTATCTGCTGAGCATTTGGGGAAGCTTCTTTTTTTGGAGACGTCATCTTGCTCTATTGCCAGACTGGAATGCAGTGGTGCGATCTCAGCTCACTGCAACCTCTGACTCTGGTTCAAGTGATTCTCCTGCCTCAGCCTCCTGAGTAGCTGGGATTACAGGCAGGTGCCATCATACCCTGCTAACTTTTGTATTTTTAGTAGAGACAAGGTTTGACCACATTGGCCAGGATGGTACCAGTCTGCTGAACTCATGATCTGCCTGCCTCGGCCTCCCGAAGTGCTGGGATTACAGGCATGAGCCATTATGCCTGGCTGGGAAGCATCTAAAATCCAAATGTCTGGCCCAGAGATTGTGGTTCTGTAGGTCCAAAGTAAAGCCCAGGAGCACAAACTTGCATCAGGCAGCCCTTGCAAGTGTTCCAAGGACCCTGCTCTGAGAAATGGTGCTCTTTTGTTCAGAGAAAAGGACAGAAGTTAGAGGCCAAGAGTTATTTTTGACTGTGACTTTTTAGAAATGCAATGCTGGGCAGGGCACGGTGGCTCACGCCTGTAATCCCAGCACACTGGGAGGCCAAGGCGGGCAGATCGCTTGAGAGGTTAGGAGTTCAAGACCAACCTGACCAACATGGTAAAACCTCATCTCAACTAAAAATACAAAATTAGCCAGGCATGGTGGCGGGCACCTGTAATTCCAGCTACTTGGGAAGCTGAGGCAGGAGAATTACTTAAACCCGGGAGGTGAAGTTTGCAGTGAACTGAGATTGCGACGTTGCACTCAGCCTAGGCAACAAGAGCGAAACTCCATCTCAAAAAAGGAAAAATAAAAAAAGACACTTCAGTGCAAACCTAGCAAATGCAGTACGTCTTGAGTGTTAAGAATTTTGTTCCAGGGACCCTTAACCCATAGTTCTTCATTTGATCTCTGGTTCTCTAAGGCGGGTGCTCGTTTGTTTGGTCAGGAGAAAGAGCCAGCGGGGCAGAGTGGAATTCTCTGCCTAGGCAGGGGCAGTGATTATACTGAGTTCTGCCCATCTTGTTAATAGCTTATTGTAACATTCTGCCACTTCTTGTCACTACTCCCATAGCCACTGAGCCTGGCTGCACTAAAGCTTCTAAGAGCCATGGAAGTGGACAGTGGTGTTGAGTTTTTCTGTGTCTCAGCACTTTGGAACTAGCTAGCACTGCCTGTTAAGTTACTGAACGTGGTGACCTTGCACCATGTCCATGAGACACCACAATGAACAGGATAAGCCCTCGGGAACAAACATGCGGGAGCCCTGTGGTTATGACTGGTTTGCATTTTGGTGTTAGGGGAACAGTCTCTTCAGGTCTCTTGAAATTATTAGAATTTTCTGTGTCTTGGCTCTAGGATCAGAAGTTTAGTGTCCGTATGCCACAACTGTGTGATCCTAAAATTGTCATCCATTTCAGGCTCACATCTCCCTCCTAGGGTATCTATTTCTGGGGAAGGTGTGAATTCATCCCACAGCAGATCATCATAACTTTGGCTCATTCTGTAAATAGGATTTGCGTCTCTTGTGATCTGAGCTGGGCACTGAACAAGATGCTGAGGTTTGAGATACAATAATAAATTACACACTGTCACTGTTCTCCAGGAGAGGAGACAGTTATGTAAACAGGAAGTATAGCACGGTGTCTTTGGAGACCCTGTTTCGTCATCTGCAAGCATTAGATCATCATGGCCTCTACCTCAGACTTGTTGTAAGGATGAAACTGGTTAGAATAAAAAGAGCACTTAGAATAGTATCTGGCACATAGTAAGCATAATAGAAGTCTTGACTGTCATGACCGTCGTCATTCCTGCTATCATCATTAACACAGACATTGCATTCATCCGCATTCCCACTGTCTTTCCACAGAGTGGGAAGAGGGATGTAATGATCAAGGAAGGCTTTTCAGGGGAGATTGTTTGTGAGCTGGATCAGAAGGGCGACTAGTTATTGACCAAGAAGACAAAACAGAGGAGAATATTCCAAACTGGGAGAAAGTGACATGTAAAGGCCCAGGGTTATGGAAACATCAGGCAGTTTAGGAAACTCAGCAGCTCGGGAGTGAGGGTGGATGGTGTGGGTAACGGTGAGAAAAGTGGGCTAGAACTAAAGGGGAGGTGGGGAAGCTAGGAGTGCTCCTCTCCAGCTCCTTAGTGGGATAGGGAGAGGCATCTGTGGAAGGTAAGGATCCTGGAGGAGGCTGGGGAAGACTGCAGCAGCTCTTAGGATAATGGCCAAGGCCACCTGGTCAGTTTTGTTGAGGGTGGAGACCCTGAATCCATGAGCCACCAAATAAGTAGGATCCACAGGAGAAAAGCGATCTGGACCATAGGAGAGATTGTGCTCTGGCTTTTCAGGTGCCATAGGTAAGGTTAATTCCAACAGGGGTAACCAGAGCAGGCTTCATAGAAGCACAGTGTGGACACAAAGAGATGAACCAAGCAGCAGCCAGCCCATGGGAGGCCTTGACTGATGTATCAGGAAGGTTTAGTCCACGGATGGGTTTTAAACTGAGGAGCAACATTATCAGATTTGTGCTCTAGGAATGACATTTTGGCAGGACTGTGAGTTAAACTGGAGGAAGGCCACGTTCTAGGCAGATAGATCATTGGAGAAGGATCTATGGCCTCCGAGATGGAGAGTCAGAACTGTGTGGTGCCCCTCAACAGGGTGCCAATGTGGTATTGAGACTCCCCACTCCTCCCTGCTATGCTGTTCCAGACCATGCTTCTCCCAGGCAAGCCTGCAACCTACAGGAAATTCAGCCGGGTCCCCCTCCAATGCTAAGTGATTTCCAGAAACATGGGGTACAGCAGCCTACAACATCTCCCAAAAAATGCCCTGAGGACTAGTCTGACCCTGAGTTCAAATGTGGAGCATCCCTAGGAAGCTTCAATGGCATTATCATGGAACCCAGCAGTTGGTTCTAGGTAGGTTCCAGCAGCCTAGAGTGCCTGGAGGGGCCTCCTTACTGTTTCAGCAGCCCATGCTTGAGTGTCCCCACCCGTCCAGCAGTCACTTTCATCCTGCCCACTCGGGCACCCAAGCCAGGATCTGCAAAAACTAATCTTCACAAAGCATCCTCTCAAGGCAGGAGGGTCATCCCTACGTGACAGATGAGGGAATTAAGGTTGGTTGGCAGCAGTAAAAGTACTTGCAGAGTGACATGCTGTTGGTGGACTTGAACCTGGGACTGGCTTTAAATCCCACGCCTGGAAAGTGCCAGCTTTGAAAGGATCTGTTCACATCATAATGGCAAAATTGTAGGCATATATTGTAGACTGGCATGTCTTAGTCTGTTTTGTGTTGCTGTCACAATAGCTGAGGCTAGGTAATTTATGAAGAAAAGAGATTGATTTAGCTCACAGTTCTGCAGACTGGGAAGTATGAGAAACATGGTGCTGCTGTTGAGGACCTCCAGCTGCTTCCGGAGGAAAGCCGAAGGGGAGCTGGTGTGTGCAGAGAGCACATGGCAAGAGAGGAAGCAAAGGAGAGAAACTGAGAAACCCAGATTTTTTTAAACAACCCACTCTCCCTTGGGAACTAATCTGTTCCTGGGAAAGCTAGAACTCACACCCACCACTAATCTATTCATTAGGGATCCACACTCATGACCCAAACGCCTCCCACCAGGCCCCACCTGTTAAAGGTTCCACCTCCTGACATCCTTACGTGGACAATTAAATTTCACTGTGAGTTTTTGCAGGGACACACTGCATCCAGGCCATAGTTTTGCATATCCTAGCAAAGGTTTCCTTGATGGTCCAAGGGTTTCCATGAGCAGAAGAGTTCATCACATGCCTCCTTCCCCCTGCCTCACTATCTGGGCTGCTCTCAAGTCTCCAGCTGACATACTGTTCACTGGACACCACTGATGTCTGGGTTCCTGAAGACCCCTATGGCCAGTGCACTTGGAGTAGGAAACGAGTCAATGGCTGCTGCTTGCTGAGTAGCACTCATCATGCTAGTGTCTCCGATTGACATATTTTACCTGAAAGGCCCACCTCAATGGCCGCAGTCTCCAGATGAGTGCATCTGGTGTTCCGGGTTTCTTCTGATGCCCCCAAACTCACATCTGCCTGTCACTTTCTGCCGCAGATCCTGGCGCCCCTGTGAAATTGCCTTGTCTGCCAGTGAAACTGTCGCCTCCGCTACCTCCAAAGAAAGTCATGATCTGTATGCCCGTGGGGGGGCCAGACCTCTCGCTGGTGTCCTACACAGCCCAGAAGAGCGGCCAGCAGGGTGTAGCGCAGCACCACCACACGGTCCTGCCGTCCCAGATCCAGCACCAGCTGCAGTACGGCAGCCACGGCCAGCACCTCCCCTCCAGCACCGGCTCCCTCCCCATGCATCCCTCGGGCTGCAGGATGATAGACGAGCTCAACAAAACACTGGCCATGACCATGCAGAGGCTGGAAAGGTAAAGGTGGGCACCGGGAGGGAAGACAGGTGGAGAGGGGCTGGCCGGGGAGCGGGGCTTAGGGATTTGGATCATGACTTAGGAATGTGAACAAGGGCTCATCCCCACTAGAGGGAAAAGTTTGAAAGTAAAACAAGACAAAAAACTGAAGGTCAAACAATGGAAGAAAACAAATGTTGCCAACTGAAAAGCTCTAGAATAATCACATTTATCAGAAAGAAAAACGAACATTCATATACATGTATATATACAAGCATACATGTATATGCTTTTATATATATATACATGCTTGTGTATATATGTATATATGAATATATGAATATTAGTATATATTTACACACTCACACGTATATGCTTGTATATATACACAGTCCTCAGTGTCATCAATAGGTTCATGAAAATTGCAACCTCCGTGAAATAAATGTAACAAAGCCAACTTCACCATAAGCTGATTGATATAAACGAGACTTAAGTTTCTATGGCATAATTCTGGTCACAAAAATATCACCAGACTTCAAAGACCAGAACACTTCTAGTATTAAACATCGAAATAAGTGTGTGCTGTACATATATTTAAGAAAGATTAATAAAAACAAGGAAGGTGACTACCCAATTATTCCAGTTCAGCATGGTGGCTAGCCAGAACCTGTCCCAGCAGCTCAGGGCACAAGACAAGATCTGGTTCTGAACAGACATCATCCCATAGCAGGGTGCAGTCACACCCACACCCACACTCACTCAGACCTAGGGACACACCATGTCACCTGACATGTACACCTTAGGGATGTGAGAGGAAACCTGAGTACATGGAGAAAGCCCATGCAGTCATGGGGAGAATGTGCAAACTCCACATAGAAGATGGCCCCAGCTGGGAATCAGTTTTTTTTTTTCTCATCAATGTTATGGCAAAATGACATTGAATGAAATGACCTTATTCAAGGACCTGCTGTATATCCATCTTTGTATATGTTGTGGGTGTACACACATACATACACATGTACATACACACGCACATGCACATATTATGTCTCTATAAGCATTAACCTTTTGTAAAAGAATACATATATATATAGGCCAGGCACAGTGGCTTATGCCTGTAATTGCAGCACTTTGGGAGGCCGAAGGAGGTGGATCACCTGAGGTCAGGAGTTCAAGACCAGCCTGACCAATATGGTGAAACCCTGTCTCTACTAAAAATACAAAAATGAGCCGGGCATGGTAGCATGCACCTGTAGTCCCAGCTACTTGGGAAGCTGAGATAGGAGAATTGCTTGAACCTGTGAAGCAGAGGTTGCAGTGAGTCGAGATCGTGCCGCTGCACTCCAGCCTCAGTGCCAGAGCAAGACTCCATTTCAAAAAAAAAAAGAATGTATATATAGTCAATAATAGTGTTTAACCCTAGGGTGGGGAAATGGGGAGAAAATACTTTTATATTTCACCTCTTTCTATACTGCCTTTTAGTTCTATGTATATTGCTTTTATGATACTCAAAAGAATTCAAATGTGAAAGAAGATAAGGGCTGGCAGGTGTTGGAAGGAAACAGGAGGGCTGGGAAAGGCAGAAAGATATACCTGTTCTTGCTGATGGAGGACGCAGAGTCCCAGGGTCTGATTATATGCGCATGTGCCACTAATACTTGGCCACTACCAGGAAAGCTCCCTCTTTCACCAGAATCTGCCTCCAACCACTCTTCCGGAAGAGCTGCAAAGATGACCCCACAGGCAGGCCTCAGCAATGCCCCTAACTCCTCACCACCTAGGGAGATCTCTCAAACTGGTTTGAATTACTCTTGATTATGTGTGCACACATGATCGTGTGTGTGTATTTAAAAACCGCCACCTACCCCAGATCCAAGAAGGGACTGGGATTCCCATTGTGGCTCTAGGGCACGTTGCTTGACTTAGTGCCCTGAAGTGACAAGGAGAAAGTATGTATCAGGTTGAAAGGGTGTGTCTGGGAGCTGAATGCTTGTCCCATAGTTGTGGCTGCTGGTCACTGGGTCCTATGGATGGAAAATTGCAGTCTGGAGGTCCCAGAAAATCACCAGAAAGCCAAAACCGAGATGCACAGGCAGGAGCTTCTGGGTGTGTTTTCCTGACTCTCGGTGGCTTTCTCTGCTCCTGCCTCTTAGCGGAATATTCTGCATTTGGGAAATGAGTGATTCGCTGGGAGGCTGCCGTGTCTGGGAATTCTCACTTGATTACTTGGCATTAATACCTGCCCTTGTTGCAAAAGGAAAAAAACAAAACTTAATTTGGCCCCTTGCTATCATTTGCAACTACTCTTGTTATTAATTAGGATAATAATTTAAAATGTGAGTGGCACCTTTTAGTCTATTACACATACACATTGTCGTCGCTGTCATTGTCATCTTATTTAATCCTCACATAACCTATGGAAACTGAATATATGGAGAAACTAAGGGAGGTTCGCTAAGTTCCCCAAAGCCACCTTCTCAAAGAGGAGCCCACAAATGGCTTATCTGACATCTGCAGCCACGTAAGTGCAGACATTGAGAACAAGTTTTAGATACTCTTATAGCAATTGGACAGGATAATTTCAAGTCTGTTGAATCGACATTAAAAAGGGCTTCATTATTTTTTCCTTTGTGTTCTATTTTACAAAAGCATCATTTTTTGATGGATTAAAAATTTGAAAGACTAAACAATAAGAACTGTTTCTTCCCTATAGACGTTTGGAAAACATTGCCCTAGGGAGCAAATTGATAGGTCAACCCTCCAGCCTGGGTCTTCTCTCTCCAAGCCCAGAGCTCTTTGTCCTTATGCACATCTGCTTCCTAAAGACAAGCAGCAGTCAACATCATTGCCCACCCCATGTCTACGTGCACATAGTGGGTTTTTGTATTTCTCGTGAGCTTCGGTTATTAGAAAAGATACTTGTGATCACATATTAATAGGATATTGCTAAATATGCTTGTGCTTTAAAAAAACACCATATTAAAAGGTTCAGTTAAAGATCTAACTAACAAATTTTGTTATAGATGTGGGTGTTCATGGAGTATTTCAGTTTAATTTAGATCAGTGGGTAGATCTAGTGGGATATGGGGATTTTGCGGGGAGGAGGGTTGGGATATGCAGCACGATCTCAGCAGCAGAGCCAGGGCAGTCTCTGCGCTTTGTCCCAACCCAGATTCATTTCCTCCTCCTTGCTCCCTCACTTGCCACTTAAGGTCAAAGCATAAGGTTGTCCTAACAGACCAACCAGGATGCAGAGATTAATACATGTATCACTTTGACAAGATACCACCCTAAAGAAAGAGAGACTTTCTTCCCAAAGACCACCCCAGAGGCCTTCTTTCCAAATAAAGATTGGAGAGATTTTTCTGAGTGTCCCCATCAACTCCAGGAAGACTCTTCTGAGAGTAGGCCAAGGTCACAGGCCACACTGTTCAGTGTAGGGAGGGAATCACCAGCTGTCTTGGATAAGTTCCCCCAAATTTTACTACTTAAAAATGCTCCCTGTTGCCTGTCAACGTGATTTCATTCTTGTTTTAACAAAGTTTTATGCAGAAAGAATCATTTCTCTATCCTCCTGGCAATTTCCAGTGACCCCAAAAAACTCTTCAAGAAGGGAGAGACATTACCAAACACTCAGGTATCCCGCCTACAAAGTTCCTTGGATCGACCCCCTTGTTTGTGCCATCGCTGCCCCCTGAAATCTCAGAGAATGTCACCATAGGGCATCGGTCCAGACAGACAGTCTCATCCTGATGAAAAAGTTACAGGAATGTAAAAACTTGAATGGTGAAGTAAACAGCATCAATGCTGTTTGGACCATACATTTGTACAAATCATCTTATCATTGAAAGGGGCCTTGAAGGCCACCAAGCTCCTGCCCACAGCAGTGTTCCTGACCATTGATCCTCTGATCTCTGCTCCAACAGGACCTTTTCCAGGTCCCAAGCTAGCCTGCTCCATTGTCAGGAAGGTCCAACTGTTACAAAGTTCCCTCTCTTTTAAAAGTTTTACTGATGGCAATTTATATCTGCCCCTTCCCTAATCTTATTTCTAATCTTCCTTTTCTGTAAAAGGATTTTAAATCTTTGAAGATAGCTACCATTCCCTTCATCTAAGGACTTCTCCAGATCTTATACCATCTTGTTCATTTTCCCCTGAGACTATACCAAATCTCCTCTGATTTATATGGAGAAGTTATTTTTTATTTATATTTTTTATTTTTGAGATGGCAATTCACTCTGTTGCCCAGGCTGTAGTGCAGTGGCATGATCATGGCTCTCTGCAGCCTCAACCTTCCAGGCTCAAGCAATTCCCCCACCTCAGCCTCCTGAGTAGCTGGGACCACAGGTGCGTGCCATCACACCCAGTTAATTTTTTTAAAGATTTTTTTGTAGAGATGGAGTTTTGCCATGTTGCCCAGGCTGGCATCGAACTCATGGTCTAAAGTGATCCTCCTGCCTCAGCCTCCCAAAGTTCTGGAATTACAGGTGTGAGCCATGGTACCCAGCGTAGAAGTTCTTAGACATTACCCTGCCTAAGCCTGCTTGATGGCACTAAACAATGACGTGGTTACTTATAGCTTTGGCTCACAAGATTTGGGGGAAAGGAGCTAGAGTCCACTTGAAGCAAATTTAAAGAGTCATATTTATTCAAAATCGCAGGGCTTCCCTGGGCAGTGGGGGCCTAGCTGGAGGCAGTACTAACCCTCACTTCAGGACCAAATTAATGGGTTCCAGAATTAACTACCAGAGTTTGAATCTTAGACACACCAACATATTAGCTGTGTGACCCTAAGTGTGTGGCTCAACCTCTGTTTGATTTTCATGCCTTATCTGTAAAGTAAAGATAATCATAATGATAATGCCAGTAGCCTCATTAGGGTCATTTGTGAGGATCAAATTATTTAATGAATCCAAATCAATGGGGTGATTGCATGGTACATAGTAAGCAGCTAACAAATGATATCGAACATGAGCTAGCACATAACGTTTGTCTTCAGTGACCCTAGGGTAGTTTTGATCCAATCTTGTTGGAGATTTTTGTTTGGGTAGGTTTCCTCAAATTAGATTGTCTTCATTCCCCTCACACTGGTGAGCCACATCTTTTTGAAGGTGATGTTTTATCATTTCAAATATTTTTTTTTGCATTTGGATTTCCCCTCAACTTTCCATTCCAATTAATAGACTGCATTTTTTTTTCATTGTTGTATTTAAATCTTTGCTAGTCTTTACTCTTTGGTTTTTAAGGAGCAAGCTTTTTAAAAATCATTAGAGAGCTAGAATTCATGGTTATCTAGTGACCCCATTGTGGGAAGACCTTTTTTAAAATTTTTATTTCAATCATTTTTGGGGAACAGGTGGCTTCGATTACATGGATAAGTTCTTTAGTGGTAATTTGTGAGATTTGGGTGCACCCGTCACCTGAGCAGTGTACACTGTACCCAGCGTGAAGTCTTTTATCCCTCACTGCCCTCCCACCCTTCCCCCTGAGTCCCCGAAGTCCATTATATCATTCTTATGCCTTTGTTATCGTTTCAAAGATGGTGCAGTGTTTTTATTTTTAATATATGCAGTATGCTCTGTGGTCTCGTTGGCAGTGATCCTAGAAGTCAGATGTAAAGTCCTAATCAGGACTCTATTTCTTTCTGATCTTAATTCGGTTGATCAGTTCTTTGTGTTCTAGTCTCCTATTAGCAAAATGAAGGTGGAATGTACACCCATGTTGACCCTGAAGGAATTTTCAGAAGATTCTTAAGGTACTGCACTTTCAAGAAGTCTTTCCCTTCTCCATTAAAGGCAACTTCATATCTTCAGTTGCTCATGCAAAAAACCTGGGGTCACCCTTGACCCTTTCCTTTCTCTGGTCCCCTACATTTGACTGTCCGCAAATCCTGTCTGGTCCACACTGTGAATACCCAGGGACAGGATCAGCCATTTCCCATGTGCTCCTGCTCCCCTGGCCTGAGCCTCAAGTCAGCCTCACCTGGCTCGCTGCAGCTCCTCCCACCTGGTATCCTGCATCCACACCTGTTCTGCAGTGCATCCCCACCACAACAGGCAAGGAGACAGTTTCAGGAAAGTCAGATCATGACTGTCTTTGTCCGCCAGGCTGCCATAAAAAAGTAACACAGAATGGGTGACTTAGATGACAGAAATTTATTGTCTTCAGTTCTGGAGGCTGAAAGTCTGAGCTCGAGGTGCCAACAGAGTTGGCTTCTCCCGGGGCCTGTCTCCTGGCTTGTAAGTGGTGTCTTCTCCCTGTGTCCTCACGTGGTCTTCGCTCTGTGTGTGGCTGTTACTCATCTCCTCTGCTTGTAAGGACACCAGTCATGGTGGATTAGGGCTCACACCGCTGACGTCATTGTAACTTCCTCACCTCTTTAAAGGCCCTACTTCCAAATATAGTCACATTCTGAGGTCCTGGGGCTTAGGACTTCAACATATGGATGTATCTGGGGACACAGCTCAGCGCTTAACAATGGCCATGCCCAAAATGCTCCTGCCGCTGTCCAGCTCACTAAGAGTAGAAAAGCAAAGCCCTCACCATGGCCCAAAGCCCACTCCCACTTTAGATTTTGCCAAGAAAAATCTACTCATTCTTCAAGACGTTATTAAAATACCAGGTCCCTGTGACCCCTTCTCAGATTCTCATACAGAGCTCTGGTGTTGCACACTTGCCTTGGGTTATGTGTTTATATATTGTCTCTTTAATGTGGACAGGAACCATCCTTGTCTCTTCATCTGCTATGGTTTGAGTGTCTCTCCTCCAAAATTCGTGTGTTGAAACCTGTCCTGCTGCTGTGGCCTCCCTCACTTCATCTGTGTTGCTCCCTCCTCCCTCACCCAGCGGCCTTCCCGCCATTCTCGCACATTCTTGGACATGCTGGATGCCTCCTGACAGGGCCTTGGCACTGGCTGTTCCCCTAGATGGACTGCTGTTCCCTCAAATATCCTCAGAGCTCCTACACTCACCTGCCTCGGGTCTCTACCCACATGTCACGTTTTCAACAAGGTCCTTCCTGGTCAAAATTGCAACCCCTGCTCGCAACACATCCTGTTCTCCACTCCTTTTATTCTTGTCAAAGCATTTTTCACCACCTAACATTTTGTGTCGTTTGTCTTTCATTTGGTTTGTTGCTCTTCTCACCTAATACAACATACAGTCTACAAGAGCAAGAACTGTTTTGTTCATGGGTGCATCCAGAGTGCCTACAACAGGGCCTGGCTTACAGGTGTGAGTGAGTGAGTGAGTGAGTGAGTAACTGAATGAATGGAGAGCCTTTCATAGCTGCAGTGATATACTTTTGCTTATTAATCTGCTTCCTATTGATGGATTGAGTTCTTATAAGGCATATGTTATATAAATATTAAGCAGTATCTGTGGTTTGTAACCTTTTAAATTTTCTTTGTTCTAACAATTTGAACTGTTCCCTTTGTTTGGAATGCACTCTCTTCCATCCTGTCCTCTACCACCCACTCCAGCTTCTTTTGCAAGGAAAAATTCTTGTTCTTCAAGATGGTACTAAAATATCAGGTCCTCTGTGATCCCTCTTCAGATTCCCATACAGAGCTCTGCCCTCCTGCACACAGTCCTTTTGCATTCTTGCATCGGGTTATGTGTTTATATATTCTCTCTTTAATGTGGACAGGAACCATCCCTGTCTCCCCATTTGCTATGATTTGAGTGTCTCTCCTCCAAAATTCAGCGGAAACTTAATGGCCAATGAGATAGTATTAACAGGTGGGGCCTTTAAAGGATGATTAGGCCATGAGGGTGTCTCCCATCATGAATGACATTAAGACCCTTATGAAAGGGACTTCACACAGCAGCATAAAGCTCTCTTGGCCTTACCATATGAGGGTGCTGCCTTTCTCCCAGACAGAGGATGCAGCCTCACCAGACGGCCAAACCTGTCAGTGCCTTGATCTTGGACTTTCCAGCCCCCAGAACTGTGAGAAAATAAATTTCTGTTCTTTTTAAATTACCCAGTCTTGGGTGTTTTATTATAGCAGCACAATTGGGCCACAAATAGCACTCAACCCTTAATCTGCCATAGTACCTGCCATGTAGGGAGTATTCTGAAAATATTTTTTGAGTAGGTTTCATTAAAAGTTACTCTAATCTTTGAAATAGAAAAGTATCTTACTATTACAATCAGTGTTTTGTTATAAACTTTTCTAATTATAGAAACAGGCTTTTGCATACTTACCTGGAAGTGAGGATACCATAATCACAAAGATGGTTTTCCCAGGGTGAGGCTTGTCCATTGCACTCAGGATATACTGACTCCTGCAATTTGCCCAAATGTGGGAAACTTGAAATAGGGAAATGTGTTCATGCTTTTCGAGAAAGAGAAAGAAAAGAAAGAGAACAAGAGAAAGAAAGAAAAGAAGAGAAGGGAGGGAGGAACAAACAGGCTTTTGCTGTGGATCCACTCCTGCTTTCCCTGTCGGGCCATTCCTGTTGTGTTGTGTTTGATGTTAGAAGCAATGTACAAAGTTCCTCCCTTAAAGTTAAACCTAGGTCTTTGCTTGTCATGTCTGGTAATATCAAACTAGAGCTCCAGATACTATAATTTTGATTATGAACCTTAAGCCATCATTGAATTACACCATCCCTTCTTTTAATTCTCTTGGAGCAAATCCTTCATGAATGACAAAGTGGGGGAGGGGTCATCATCCTTAGCTAAGATAGGGATGCTAAGATTGCTAAGATGTAGGGAATTGTATTTGATGGCCCAGCTCTATCCAGTGTCCTCAAACTAAACCTGAAAGTTTACTTCCAGAATTTTATGCTGAGACCTGAAAAATAGGAGCAATCATGTAAGGAGGAGAAAGGCAATATGGGTAAATCCTAGGCAGATTAGAGGAAAGAGTGTGTTGGTCAACCGGATAAGTTCACATGGGAAGAATAATTGAAATCTGTGAGTTTGAACTAAAAAGGCAAAATATGAATGAGTTTTTTTTTTTTAAGAAAAAGAGAGAAAAGGAGAAAGAAAGAAACAGCAAAAGAAAGAAAAAAGAATGAAAGAGAAAGAAAGAGGAAAAGATTTTAGAAAAAGAGAAAAGGAGAAAGAAAGAAACAGAAAAAAAAAGAATGAAAGAGAGAAAGAGGGAGAGAGAATGGGATTCTTGTTTTATAGCCCAGGCTAGAATACAGTCTAAAAATGGGTATTAAAAACCTCTTTTATGCCAATAATTGTGCTTAACAATGGAGACAGGAAGGAATAGGGGATGAAAATAACAAATAAGCAGCCAACCAATATTTTATTTAAACCTGTGAAATGCTATGCAATTGCTGGG
>PVKP010017040.1:0-46929 GCA_004027715.1 Plecturocebus donacophilus
CATAGCTGAGTGAATGTAGATGCTATTAATCAAGCTAGTTCATAAGGGAAGATTGTATTTGCTGCAATGTTGCAGAGAGGCTCCCTGGTAATGATTACTTATCTCTTTTCCTTCTCATCATTATGCTGTGGTTACAATTCCCACATGAGGAGACTGTGTCTGATGCTTGACCTCTGGGACCTCACTTAGCCCTCACTAGAACGTCATGGTGTGAATGTCTTCCTATTATCCCTATAATGTAACAGAGTAACTGAGCCTCAGAGACCTAAAGCAACTTGCCCCAGATCACACAGCAGCTAGGCTGGGATTTCAACCCAAGAAGATTGGCTTCCCCATGCTATTAGACTTCCAATATTAAACCCTATCTTCGAATACACTCTACCAGAGAGATATGACGGATTTCATCATCCATGCAATCCTCCTGCAGGAAAGAGTTCAGATTCTTCTACATAATTTTTATTTGAAACTCTCCTTAGATAGATTGCAGAATTTTTCCTAGCTATTGTAAAGTTGCTTTACCATATTATGCACTTGTCACAGCTGCTTTACAAATATATCTGTGTGCATTATGCTGGCACAATATGGTTTCAGTGTCTAATTATGATGTTGAAAGCTATGACAAGCACAGGTAGGTAGGTATATAGATATTGAGAACATACAGCAATATCATTTTAACATAAATGTGCTTGTGCTTTAGAAGAAGAATAGCAACTTTTTAACTCTTGGGCCCTATTTGTTTTGCTGATAGCTGAGTGAAATTGGGGGGTGTTAGAAAGCTGTGAATAATGTTTAATATTAATATTATAAGTTACCTGGGAAAAGGGATTATACAGTGTAAAATGATACTAGCAAAATCCAGCAAAAGGCTGAAAGTCCAAACCACTCTAAATATTGATTTGACTCAACTGTGCAATTTAGAACATTCCTGTTTCCCGGGAGAAGAGTCATTCCTGAAGAAAATCGTGAAAATGGAATGTAAAAGGAGAGAGAAGAAAAAGTCACACTGCAGATCTACATCGAACAGTTTGCTTTCATCTTTTGGGAAATTTATTTCCAGCTCCCAAAAAAGAGAGCTGCAAATAATGATTCTCCTGATGCAACCATCCCAGTTGGATCATGTTAAAAAGCTCTTAGGAGGAAAGCAGTAAGTAAATTCAACTGTTCAGATGCATTTGGATCTAATCCTAAAGCGGTAGCCCGGGTAATCGCCAAGCCATCAACAACTAAAAGGATTGTGACTATTAGATGCGGACAACAGAGAAATAATGGATGTTAAAGAGGTCGGGAAACAGAAATGATTGCATTCAACCACCACATAGCTTTAAAGCTGATGACAGGAGAACGGACGCTCCATTTTACAACTGCTGAAGTACACACACACACACACACACAGACACACACACACACACAGAAATAAATGCCAGCATCAGTTTTATTATGTAGGTGGTTAAACAGTCACTTTTTTCCTCAATGTTTTGAAATAGACAAGGACTTTGGTCTTTGACTAATTTCAGAGTTAAAGAGGAGGGATAGCTTGCTTTCTTCTCTGTCAACATTCCGTCTGGGAGGGTTTGATGCTGGGGCGTGCAAGGTTTCAGAACCCTGGAGGCAGGATGCTGGAACATAAGGCGGGCGGGAGGCACAGAATGCCTATCTGTGATCTTAAAGAATTTTTGAATGAGAGCCAGTTCTGCTTCTCCAGCCAAGCTTTCACTGCTTGCCAGGAACAAATACGCTTCAGTAGATCAGTGATTCTTCCAGTGTCGTCCATACGGTCTATACCTACATCATAATGCCCTTCATTATAATGCAGACTCCCAGGCCCAGACTCACTGAAGCAGACTCTCCTGAGATCGGGCAAGGATTCTTAAGCCATTGTCACGAAGAATGACCATGATGCTTAATGTGATCAGAAATCATGGTTTGACTGGGATGATCTTAAACTGCAGATGTTTTAAAGTATTAAGATAGAAACTCTTGGGTACTATTGGCTCAGAGGCCAATACTACAGTCCATGGGCCCAATGTGGCTGCCATTTGTTTCTGTGAATAAGGTTTCTTTGAAACACAACCACGCTCATTTTTTTAAATATATGGCTCAACAGCCAAGTTGAGTAGTTGCCACAGAAACTTCACGGCCTGCAAAGTCTAAAGTATTTCCTATCTGGCCTTTTGCAGAAAAAGTTTCCTTACTTCTGATGTAGACCAATGGCTACCAATTATTTCAGCGCATCAGTATCACCTACAGGTTTTTGTTGTTGTTGTTGTTGTTTTTCATTTGTTTGTTTTTTAATGTTACTTCTCCAGACCTATTCCCTGAGATTCTGAATCAACTGGCCTAGAGTAGGGCTGAAGTAAAGGATTCTTTTAAAATGATGTTTATGTAATTCTATTTTTAAAATTGTTATTATTAGTAGTAGTAGTATTAGAGACACAGTCTCACTCTATTGCCCAAGCTGGAGTGCAGTGCATGATAATAGCTCACTGCAGCTTTGACACCTGGGCTCAAGCAATCCTCCCACCTCAGCCTTCCGAGCAGCTGGGACCGAAGTCATGCACCACCACACCTGGCCAATGTTTTTAATGCTTTTATAGAGACAAGGTCTCACTGTATGGCCCAGGCTGGTCTCAAATTCCCAGTGTCAAGTGATCCTCCCATCTCAATCTCCCAAAACAGTAGGATTATAGGCATGAATCACCATGCCTAGCCTGTTTAGGTGATTCCAACGTGTAGCCAGGATGAAGACCACTGCTGTGAAGGAGAAGCACTTGCTTCAAAAGCTCACCTCCCCAGAGCTGAGCGTGCTCGGTGTACTTAGACGGCCTAGGTAGTTTGCATCTTGGTTGCTCATCTGTAAAACAGAGATATCAATAGTGACCATGTTGGGTGAGGTAGTATGAAAATTAGGGCTAAGGTATGCATACCTCTTAAGGCAGTGTTTAGCATACAGTAGGTACAAATAAATGGTGACAATGATGAAGATGACAGTGACAGCTATGTTAAGGGTAATACCTATGGCTTCCATAACCCAACTGAATATTCAGCTGTGTGTCCTGGAATGGGGAACCCGAGGTAAATGTGATGAATGCCCCATAAGAGTTCACAGTCAAGTAAGACAAATAGGAACATAGAAAGATACTGACAGCAGGCTGGATGCAGTGGCTTATGCCTGTAATCCCTCCACTCTGGGAGGCCAAGGCGGATGGATCACCCGAGGTCAGGAGTTTGAAACCAGACTGGCCAACATGGTGAATGAAACCTTGTCTCTACTAAAAATACAAAAAATTAGCTAGGTCTGGTGGCAGGCGCGTAGTCCCAGCTACTCAGGAGGTTGAGGCAGAAGAATCACTTGAACCCAGGATGTGGAGGTTGCAGTGAGCCAACATCATGCCACTGCACTCCGACCTGGGCAACAAAAGTGAAACTCTGTCTCCAAAAAAAGAAAAAGATGAAAGAAAGAAAGATACTGACAGCAATAGGAAAGAAAAATGAGCCCCCAAATATGGACAGACAAGTCAAAGAGGAAGAGAATCTAATTTTCCAGTAAATAGACACAAACATGCTCAACTTCAGTGATAATCAGAGAAATGAAAAATAAAACTTCAATGAGTCATTTTCTCCCAGTAAATATGCAGACAGTAAAAACACTGGAAATATTCTGCTTTCATGGAAGTGTTGTTTCTGCAGGCTTTTTAGAGGGCAAATTGGTAGATTAAAATATGTACACTTTTCAGGTCCTCTATTTCCCATTTAGGTATCTAGTCTATAGAAATATATCTGCACTAAGAGACCAGTATAAGAACATTCACTGAGGCATTGTTGCAATAATGAAAACCATCTAAATGTCTATAAGATAGAGAATGGCTAACTAAATCACCATGCAATTCTACGTAATTCAATGCTGAAGTTTTTGAAATGGAGAATATATACAGGTATAAAATGGCTATGAATTGAATTGAACTCATGGACATAGAGAATAGAAGGATAGTTATCAGAGGATGAGAAGGATAGTGGAAGGGTGGGGAGAGGTGGAGATGATTAATGGGTATAAAAAATATAAAAAGAATGATTAAGACCTACTATTTAATAGAACGACAGGGTGACTCTAGTCAATAATAACTTAATTTTATATTTTAAAATAACTGAAATAGTGTAACTGGATTATTTGTAACACAAAGGATAAATGATTGAGGGAATGGATACCCCATTCTCCATGATGTGGTTATTACACATTGCATGCCTGTATCAAAACATCTCATGCACCCCATAAGTGTATACACCTACTATGTACCCACAAAAAATAAAAATAAAACGGACAGTTGTCCAAAGTAGTTCATGAAGAAGTTCCAAATATTAACAGAAAATGTAACAACACACATATATAAGCACAATACACACACTCAAAACAAACTTTACATTTTTATTTCTACATATGTATATATATTCCCAGGTAAGATTCCTTCTGGGAAGATAGATTTAGAGAGTAATAGACATCTTCACTTTTACCTATATTTAATAAGGTGAATGTATTCAGGTACTTCCTATAAACAGTTTTTAAAAGAAAAAAAATGGACAGTAATTTAATAGGGTGAGTATTATTATAGAAGTGTAAGTAAACTATGATGATGGCAGTACCCAAAAGAAGGTGAAGAATTCTGCTGGAATGAGATGGACGAAAAGCAACATCAGATGGAGATAAGATAAAAAGTATTGCCTTATCTCTGATGTCACTGGATCAGGAAACACGAGCTAGACCACAAAGGTAGGACCATTAGAGAAATGGATGCTGTCATTCTATGTAGAGAGGGACCATGAGCAGAGGTTCAGGGGCACGGGCATGCAGGCATTCATTTACTCAGCATTTACGAAATGCCTACTCTGAGTTCGGGACTCTTCTAGGTGCTTGCAGTACAGGTGTGAGGGCTATTGGCTCAGGTGCTGGGACTATAGGGAAGAAACAGACACAGGTCCCTGCCCTTGTGATTTTATTCTAGTCTGTCTAGATAGGCAGTATACAAATCAGCAAGTAAAATGCACAATGTGATGACAAGTGTTACTGGGGACAATAGTGCGAGTGTTACTGGGGAAGGTGGGAGGAAAGTGCTGCATGGGAATAGGGTTTTCCTTCTTTAGTTGAGTAAAAGAAGTCATCACACAAGTGGAGAGATGAAGGAGCTGAGAACTCACCACAGGGACAATTGAGGAAGAGCATTCCAGACTCTGGGATGGCAGCTGCAGAGGGTTGAGCTTGACGTAGCTGAGGGACAATGAAGAGGACCGTGTGGCTAGAGGAGAGTGGCAGGAGAGCAGTCAGAGAGTGAGTGGGGCTGGGACAGATCCATATCGTGTAAGGTTTTGGGAAATATACAAAGAACTTTGACTCTTCTTCTGAGAGATGGGGGAGACACTGGAGGCTTTTGACCCAGGAAGTGGCCTGATCTGTTATATGCTTTGAAAGATCCCTCTGGCTACTCTGCTGAGAAAAGACCCTAGCAGAAAGACTGGAAGCACTTAGGCAATTGAACACATAGGGGTCTGGCTACCAGATCTGAGAGAGCAGCATCTCAGCAACATGTGGACCACTCACATGCCCTTTCTTTAAGTAGCAGCACCCTAATTCCCTTTTACAGATCCATCTAGCACATTTGCAGGGGCCAGGATAATGGTGCCAATGAAAGCCAATGTGCCACATACCTAGGTATCTGAAAATTATAAAGCAATCCAATAAACTGCTCAGTGAAACATGTACTCTCCTCCTATGTTCATAATGGCATGGAATGTCAAGTTTGCATTTAGAATTCTCTATTTCTCAAAATTGGCAGCATGGGAAGATCTGGCTCCTCCTAGCTTATGGTTCTTAAATCCCAGCCCTCATTCTGTCCTCCACTTCTCTTCCTACTCTCAGTTCTGTCTCTTACTCTGAGTGGCTTTTTCCACGTGTGTGAGTACAACACAACACTCACATTGAAGATCAGTGGACACTAGGCTCTATATTCCTTAAACATTGGCACACAATCTCTTCTTAGGAGAAGAGATCCAAGAAAAATGCAACTTGGGCAGAGAAGTCTGGAGTCTCTGCAAGCAACAGGAAGGTCCAGAGAGAGGGTTCAGGTCCTGGAAGGTATGTGCCCTTGGGCTGTGGCCTCCTTATCTCATGGAAAGGCACGTGGCAGCTGAAGGACTAGAGTGGAGACCTCTTAAGGTATATTGCCTGAGACAAGAACGCTCCATGCATGGGCTTGAGAATGGTGTTAGTCTTCCTACTCAAGTTGGCTATGCTTAGATATTGCCTTTTACCCAAGGGAAGTGAAATACCTTGATTGGTATCCACACCAAGAAGTCACACAATGTGAGGGTTCCTATGAATTTAAGTCATGGAGGGGTTGAAGGAAAGGTCTTGGAGCTGGTTCATGTTGGTCAAAGGGTCTTAAAGATACTGTTTCTTTGTTCCTATTTCCTGGATTCCCATCCAGTTCTCTGGTTCCAGTTCTTTCTCAGGACCTCTTCATTCAATTTTTCCTTACATTCTATGAGCTCTTCCCAATGTATTCTTTTTAAGGCTTTCCTTTGGTTCATAGATAGTTTCTGTGTCTGCAGCCAAGAAACCCTACAAGACACAGACTGTGTTACAAAGAATTTTATATGTCAATTTGAGCATCTGAACTTTAGTCTGCAGAAAACTGGAAGCTTTTAAACAGGGGAGTGAACTGGTTTGTTTGTTTAATATCTCTGGAGAGACATGGAAGATGTCTCTTCCTATAGGAAGAAAGTACATCTAATCTTCCTTTGTCTCCCAGAACTTCAATCAGTGGCTTAAATAGAGGCATCCATTATAAAGGTGAACTTCAAGAAAAAAAGAACAAAAGTCCAGGGCAGGTGGGTGAGAAAAACACCAGATCTGATACAGACAAATAAGCTCAATTTCAGGCAAGACTAACAATCAAGGCTGGATCCCAGGAAATACAGATGGGGCAGGGTCACATCTAACCCTAGTTCAATTCTAGAAGGCATTATAAACAGATGGTGTTTGAGCAGGGAGAAACCAACAGAAATGCATTATGACCACATCATGCCAAACTCCTGTCAGCCCCAGCTTCCTCCAATCCATGAACAGACATGCTTCAGCTGCAGTGTGTATGTTGGGTCTCTTGGCCTCACCAGCCAGTGTTATCTTAATGGGGCCAACATACACTTGCTCTACATGCTCTGATTCCACTTAGTTGTAGCTTTTCCATAACTATAACTTTACTAGGCCTTCTAATCTGTTGCTAAAATCAGTATCTTAGCCCACCTGTATAGGTCTTTGAACAACTGTTTATTCCTTGCAAGGTTTTCCATTGAGAGACTGCTTCCCTTGGTGAGACAGACTTTCAGTGAATGCCTGTTGTCTTTACCTACCCAGTATCCGCTCCTTATGCTGGTAATAGTTCTGTATTTGGCTTTGAGAAAGAACTCTTCCTGCACTCACAGTTCCCATACTTAGTCGTGGGGAGTTGACTTGACCTTCAGCTCCAAGGGGTCATCTTTATCATAGGAACAAGGAGATATCACTACAAGTTTTAAGTATGTACCTAGGAACACAGAGTCATTGGCGGGATAATGTGATCAGTTGTGCATTTGGAAAACATCCCCTCGGCTACAGTGTGAGGAAGATATTGCATGTGAGAAGACCAACTGGGATACTATTGAGAGTTCTGATGAAAGAAATGGGATTTTAGACTAGGGTATTGGCAGGAGGTAGAAGAGAAGTAGACAGACTAAGTGACTTTTAAAATTACAATCAATAGGTGAGTGGTTAATTATACATGGGAGACAGAGGGAGAAACGAGCATCACCAATGATTCCTAAGTTTGTGTTTTGTGTGAGAGGATGAATATTGTTGACTTCACCAATAGAGGTCGTTCTGAAAGAGAACTAGCTTAGTGAAGGAGTTTATGCAGAGTACAAATTCAGTTTGGGATGTTTTGAAATATCTAAGAGGAAGCATTTAGAGGCAGTTGGAGGTAAAAATATGGAACACTGTGGATGTTTCTGGGATGGAGAAGTTAATTTTCCAGTCCATGTATAGGTGATAACTCTGAAGTAAAAAAAATGTACAAAACATCAGTAAGAGAAGAAAGAGGTGGAGACCGAGCCAATAATGGCCACCTCTATGTTTCTTTTGACAGCTGTCTCTTTCCACTTCACATTTACAACATTGGTTTTCTTCCTTCTGAGAATGTACCCACTCATGGCTTGTTCCTACCTAAACAGAATTTTACCACTGATAATTTCTGGGGATTGTGATTTGAGTTCATTTACATTTTTCACAGCACAGTTATATCAATGTCTTGCATAGAGACAGCCAAACAGATTTGGGCAGATGATGGGGCTAAAATCAGTTCTTTGTTTCTTTTTTCTTTTTCTTTCTTTTTTTTTTTCCCAGATGGGATCTCACTCTGTTGCCCAGGCCGGAGTACAGTGGGGTGATCATGGCTCACTGCAGCGTCTCTCTCCTGGGCTCAAATGATTATCCCACCTCAGCTTCCCAAGTATCTGGGACTACAGGTGCACACCACCACACTCAGCTAATTTAATTTTTTGTAGATATGGAGTCTTGCTATGTTACCTAGGCTGGTCTTGAACTCATGTCAGTTTTTTTTTAATAAGGAGATCCTTATGGAGACACCAACCATCTGTAATCCAAAACCCTTCGCTTCATGCGAATGAGATCCCCTGCCCCTGCCACTTCATGGAGCACCTCCATTTTTAGGGATTACACATTAGCACAGAAACAGATGAACTAGAATATGTCTTTTGGATAAGGGTCCAGGACAGAGAGCAACCTGGAAGCCATGTAGGGTAGGAAAAGGGTCATTTGTAGTATTCTCAACAGGTCTGGAAAGAGACTTGTCCTGTATGGCACATAGAATAGGAGCAGGATCCATGACTTGTACCCTCGCAGGCCAGCACAAGCCTAGCACAAAGTGGGCTTTAGTCATTGTGTGTTGAATGACTGACTATAGGTGATGGGAATGTAAGGTGCTGTGGTCAGGCTTCGGTTGTAGATGCTAAAGAGGCCATTCAGGCATCCACACCTATAGCTCCCTTCAATGCTGCCTGGGTCACTGGGTGTCTGCATTGAGAACCCACCATATTCTTGCCCTGATATTGTGATGCCCATTAGCCTGCCTCCATCCAGTGGCTCCCTTGCTCTGTCCTCCTCCCAGGAACCTGTGGGTGTCAGAAACCGAGAACAGAGCCTCCAGGAATATCCTGGAGAAAAGGCAATCAGAGGTGAGACTCTCTCATTTACTGCAGTCCACACTGACTTTCCTGGAGTCACCCAGGGCCTGAAATCTGATCATGGAACTTGGGACTGCAGATTGTGGAGTCATGGACTAGAAGAATATTCATTAAGCAATATTACATGCCAAGTGTTCTCTTACCAACTCCATTTCCTTTCTTTGTTCACAAATCCTCACTACACCCCAGCCTTCATACTACCTTGTATTGGATACGAGGGACTTGAGGCTCATAGAGGCTAGGATTGCCCAGCTTGCAAGCAATGCAACATGAAGTGAAATCCAAGCCTGCCCAATTCTATAGCCTGTTCCCCTCCCTCCCTGTCTTCCTCCCTCCCACCCTTCCTCTCTCCCTCCCTTTCTTCCTCCCTCCCTCCCTCACTTTCTTCCTCCCTCCCTCCTTTCCTTCCTTCCATCTTT
Organism: Plecturocebus donacophilus; assembly: GCA_004027715.1. NCBI lineage: Eukaryota > Metazoa > Chordata > Mammalia > Primates > Pitheciidae > Plecturocebus > Plecturocebus donacophilus. The sequence goes on from PVKP010017040.1 coordinate 9,705, forward strand.
TTTCTGTCTTTCTTTCTTTCTCAAGGTCTGGCTCTGTTCCCCAGGCTGGAGTGCAGTGGCATGATCATGGCTCGCTGCAGCCTCAAAACTGCTGGGCTCAAGCGATCTTCCCACTTCAGCCTCACAAGTAGCTGGAATTACAAGTACACCACCACACCGAGCTAATATATATATATAATATATATATATTTTTTTTTCCCTTTTTTTGTTTTTTTTTTTTTTTAGACAGAGTCTTACTCTGTCACCTAGGCTGGAGTGCAGTGGCATGATCTCAGCTCACTGCAATCTCCACCTCCTGGGTTCAAGCAGTTCTCCTGCCTCAGCCTCCCAAGTAGCTGGGTTTATAGGCACACACTACCACACCTGGCTAATTTTTGTATTTTTAGTAGAGAGAGAGTTTCATCATGTCAGCTAGGCTGGTCTTGAACTCCTGACCCCAGGTAATCTGCTTGACTCGGCCTCCCAAAGTGCTGGAAATACAGACATGAGCCACCGTGCCCAGCCTGCTAATATATATTTTGTTAGAAATGGGAGTCTTGCTATATTGCCCAGGTTGGTCTCAAAACTCCTGAGCTCAAGCAATCCTCCCACCTTGGCCTCCCAAAATGCTGGGACTACAGGTGTGCACCACTGCACCTGGCCACCTGTGTTCTTTGCACTTTACTTCGCAGTCTGTCGTTCAGATTTTAATGGGTGGGTCTCACTTCATATACACCCTCCCATGGATGTAAAGAGAATGCCTGAGCTAGGGCCACTTTTTCCTAATTTACTATAAGAATACTTTGGGCCTGAATCTAAATCAGTCTTAAAACCACACCTCCCTCTTTCTGCTGGGTCCTGCGGCTGGGGCATCAGGCCAGAGGCTCCTATTGACATGCTTTCTAAATGATCATTCTTCCCTTTCAGTTTTTTTAATTTGGGGCCTATTTGTGCCTCTCTGCTTGATTAGGATCTAACACTTGCCTAGTCAAAATAAATGCAATGATAATCAAGCTTGCCTTTGGAGTGGAGTGGAGTGGAGTGCGTTTTAGTGTGTGCCAGCTTTTCCCAGCCCCCTCCCTGGCTGGAATACAAATGTCTTCCTAGAACAAGCTAAGTCATACTAGGATTCTAAGCTTATTCCAACAGAAATGAGTCAGAGTTGGAGCCTTGTAACTGCCTGCAGGAGTGTGAGCTGGGATACTTCCTGGTGCCACATTTCTGGGAGCTGCTGAATGGTCCATAGCCATCTCTTTCTCTGGTTCTTCCCAGGGTGGAGGGTGGTGGGGACATGCCTGGGTTTCTGCTTTAGCTTCTCTGCTCACCCTTGCTATATAAGATCACTTCTCAATCCCAGCAACATGCCCAAGGCAGGCAGTCCTGCTTTGAATGGAGCCTTGGCTGGACCCACAGCCATCTCAATAACATCCATAGCCATGGTTTTACCCAGTGTCTGTTCTGCAGAAGCCCATCTCCACACTGGGTACTTTATATAAATCCAATACTTTCATTCCCTCAACAATTCTAGCCCTCACAAATAATTCTTTTGTATTTCCTGTGTGCTAGGCACTGTCTGAGGAATGCAACAATGAATAAAGCAGGCAAAATCCCCTGCTTTTATGGAGCTTATGTTCTTTGGTGGAGGAAGCATCTCTTAACACAGGCACTGTGGCCAGGTGTAGTGGCTCACACCTGTAATCCTGGCACTTTGGGAGGCTGAGGTGGGTGAGATCACAAGGTCAAGAGATCGAGACCATCCTGGCCAACATGGTGAAACCCCGTCTCTACTAAAAAAAAAAAAAATTAGCTGGGTGCGGTGGCGCATGCCTGTAATCCCAGCTACTTGGGAGGCTAAGACATGAGAATCATTTGAACTCAGGAGACGGAGGTTGCAGTGAGCCGAAGGTTGCAGTGAGCCGAGATCACACTACTGCACTCCAGCCTGGCAACAGCAATTTCTCCAACGCCTAGAGAAGAAGCTCACATGGAGATGTGGGGTAGTTTGGGCTTTTTACAAACTGTGTTGTGGCTGCCACATCAACCTCATCTCTAGGCCGGCACAGAAACTAGCCCACCACATTGCACTCAACAAGCTGATCGAGAAACCTCTCTCAGGCTGGGCACTGTGGCTTATGCCTCTAATTCCAACACTTTTGGAGGCAGGAGGATTGCTTCAGACCGGGAGTTGGAGACCAACCTGGGCATCTCTATGAAATAAATAATATTTTTTAAAAGCCTCTCTTCTTGATAACCAGTCATATCCACTCAAGAGAATAAATTATCTTTATGATCACCTTTAATTTTCACCATTTTTGAAGGGGCTTGAAAATACAATCCCTACCTCATTTTTGCTTACTCTCCTATTTTTTGAGAAGGTGTCTTGCTCTGTCGCCCAGGATGAAGTGCAGTGGCATGATCTCGGCTTACTCCAACCTCTGCCTCCCAGGCTTAAGAGAATCTCCTGCCTTAGCCTCCCAAGTAGCTGGGATTACAGGCAAGTGCCACCATGCCCAGCTAATTTTTGTATTTTTAGTAGGGATGGGGTTTCACCATGTTGGTCAGGCTGGTCTCGAACTCCTGACCTCAGGTGATCCACCCACCTTGGCTTCCCAAAATGCTGGGATTACAGGCATGAGCACCACACCTGACCCTCTCTTACTCTTTTCAACCTTTACTCTGAATTAAGAAGACTCACTGTTATCCAGACTGTTTCTTTCCTGGGTGATGGACTGCAATCCAGCCAGATTCTTAGTTTTGCAAAGGAGTAAGACCATAGAGTCAGCCATTACTGAGTTTATGCCCAGCCCCTTGTATCACTAGATGTGTGAACTCGAACAAGCATTAAACTTCACCTAAGCCTCAGTTTCTTCTGTTACATCAGGATTAATAAGAGAATGCCTACTGTATGTAGTTGCTGTGATTATTATGGTCCTAGCATATTAGTAATGTGCTTCATGAATGTCAACAATTAATAGTTGTATAATTGGCAGTGATCTTAGTAAGCTGTTCTTGCCTAATTCCTCTGCTGCCTCATTCACTCATTCATTCATTTATTCAACCTAAGGAAATATTGTGCCAATACATACCATAATTTGGAGGAGCAGAATGAAATCGGAGCATAAATCAAGAGGAGTTCACAAGGGAGAAGTAAATGTGGACCTAAATAATCATATGACAAAGTAGACAATGTTCACAGAGAATATGGAGACAGGAACCCGGGCTGGCCGAGTCAAAGAAGACTTCTTAGAAGAGGAAGTGTCACCCTGGGCTTTTTAAGATGGAATGTAAGTAGTTCCCTGGGTCATGTTTCAACTACTGGCCAATGAGAACCACAGACATTTCTCATGAATGGGAACTGTCTGTAGTTTCCTGACATCATGCCTACAGTCTAAAGTGATCCCCATTTCAGAGGTTTACTTTTATTTTTGAAAAGTGAAACAGATTTTACTTTAGGTATTTTTAAAAGTAACACAGATATTTCTTCATAGTCCAAAAGTCTGCTGTTGGGACTTAGGCAGCAGATATTTATAAGCAGGGGTACTTTGAAGAAACAGGGAAAGCACTGACTTATGAATAAAGATTCATCGCCTCAGAAGTCTATCATGAGTCACATGGGATTTTCCAAATGCTTAGCTTACAGATTCACGTGCATGCAAAAAGTTTAGCATTTATCATTTAAATGTCCCATGGGGACATCTCCCTTCCACTTTGCCCTACACAGCGGAAGGTCCTGGTGGCTTCTTTTTCTTTGATAGCTTGAGCACCAGTGCCATTTCTCATATCAGACCTTCAGCATACATCTGATTAGCCCAAAACAATTAGGATGACCCCATTTCTCTTGCCAGTGATTCATGCAGGGCTGGACATGAATCAAATTCTGGAGAACTGACATGAGCAGAAATCAGCTAGGTGGCTTCTAGGAAAGATTTCCTTTCTCATACAAAGGGGTACCAGAAAGTGATGTCATATCTTGTTTATCCATATTCTTGTTCTTCTGGAGAGAGTTGATTCTGGAGGTGATGCCTAATATTGCTGTATTTATTTCATGACTATGAGGCAAAGCTAGCTTGCACGGAAAACTGACATATGATAATAGCAAAGGAGAAAGACAGGAATAACCAGATCATTTGTGACATCATTGAGCTACTGAATGATCCAACCTTGGAGCCACTCTACCTTCCAAACTTCCTCCTCTTACGTGCAATAGCAAACTGCTCTTATGGTGTAAACTGATGCACCAGAGCTTTCTGTTGTGACCAAATATATCCTTTTTGACTAAGCCCTAGTATATTGGTTTGAAATCCAAGCATTGGTCCTGGTTATCACCCTAAGGAGGAACTAGGGAGGTTTCTCAAAAAGAATGTTGCCTATAGTCCTAGCTACTTGAGAGGTTGAGGTAGGAGGATCACTTGAGCCAGGAGTTCAAGATTGCAGTGGGCCTTGATCGCACCGTTGCACTCCAGCCTGGGTGACAGAATGAGAAGTCCTGTCTCAAAAAAAATAAAAGACAAAATTTTAAGACAGTCAAAAATTGTTTTAATTCTATTCTTCTATATATTTGAATACCCTTCTTCTTATCAGAGCAGTTATACCAATGTTTGAGGCAGAAATATATATGTATATATAAAACATACATATATTGATGTATATATAGTCACCATACATATACCTTACAGCTATAAATAGTCTTTATGGGGAAGTAAGTGGCACAAATGGTGCATCAAGATGACATAATCTGTAGCCATTAACAATGAAAATCGTTACGATGTTTTAAAAACATGAAAAAATGCTTAAGAAATCCATGGAGATAAGGAGAAAGAAGAAATAGTGAATGGTATATACACTGAAGGGAATACAGTTGATTTTTTTGTTTTGCTTTGTTTTTGAGACAGAATTTTACTCTTGTATCCCCAGCTGGAGTACAATGCAGTGACCTCTGCTCACTGCAGTCTCTGCCTCCTGGGTTCAAGTGATTCTCCTGCCTCAGCCTCCCGAGTAGCTGGGATTACAGGCATGTGCCACCATGCCCAGCTAAACCTGATACACATGGTGAAATTCCATATCTATTAAAAATAGTTATTAAAACAGTGTTTTCACAAAATTAAAAGCACTGTAGGCTAGGTGTGGTATAATCTCAGCCCTTTGAGAGGCCAAGGCAGGAGGATTACTTGAGCTAGAATTTTGAGACCAGCCTGGGCAACAGAGCAAGACTTTGTCTCTTAAAAAGCAAGAAAGCAAGAGAGAGACTCTGCAAAAACAGACCTTTGAATTGACCTAGAGTATAATTGAAAACTAAGGTTCACAAGCCAGACTTGACCTGCTGTCTGTACAGCCTGCAAATACAGACACATTCCTCCATTTCCATATAGTCTGGGACTGCTTTCATGCTACAAAGGTAGAGCAGGTGACCTCCTGGACCACAAAGCTTAAGATATTTATTATCTGGTCTTACAGAAAAAACCTGTGGGCCCTTGCTTTGGAGGGTGGGATTATGAACAGGTCCCTTCTCCCAATTTTCAGTATTTGTTCACTATGTAATTGTAGATGAAGAGTGAGCCAATACAAATCACCTAACACTAACATTTTAGATTAAGATTTCTTGATTTCCACCAAGACTCACCCATGAGGTAATTACAGTTTTGCTGAGAAGAGAAAACTTAGCTGGTTGCCATGGCTAATGAATATAATCCTAACACTTTGGGAGGCCGAGGCAGAAGGATAGCACGAGGCCAGGAATTTGAGATCAACAACACTGAGACTCCGTATCTACAAAAAGTAATTTTAAAAAACTAGCCAGGCATGGTGACATGCACCTATAGTCCCAGCTACTTGGAAGGCTGAGGCAGGAAGATCACTGGAGCCCAGAAGTTCAAGGCTGCAGTGGGCTAAGAAAGTGCCACTGCATTCCAGCCTGGGTGACATAGCAAAACCCTGTCCCTGAAAAAATAATAATAGTAAAGAGAACTTAGATTGGAGGTGCTTAGAGGGTGTGTTTGTATGGGAAGGGGCCGCATGTCTGATGTGTGAGTCTCGTAGGGCTGCGGGGCATCCTCACAGCCTCACATCTCTGTGGGTCTCTGCTGCATTCATGAATGATCACATCATGTCTTTTTCAGTGAAACTACATAATAGGATGCAGCAATTGCTACCTCAAATATCTACAACAGCTGGATGGGTAACACAAATGAGTAAAGCGGGTTGAGTGTAAGATAATAGGGAGTAGGGAGGACAGAAATTACAGGAAAGAATGCCTGTCCCATCCCATCCATCTAATGATGCAGGCTGATCACTGCTGGGCAGGAAGGCAGGTCCAGTGTGGACAGATCTTTTAACTCTTCTAAGGAAGATGAAAATCAGATATGTAAGTAAAATTGCCTGTATATAAAAACGGACAACAAACTCCTTTTTTAAAATCACCACATAAAATAAATCTGCCAGACAAATTAGGTCCATTGCTGACTATGGTGCAACTCTACTAAAATTAGATTCACCATGTATGTGTTTGCGATCAGTACCTGACTCGGGGCTATTTTGAGGTTTCAAAGCTCTCAAATGTTCAAATATTAACAATCACATTTAATGAGTATTTACAGCATGACAGGAGTGGTGGAAAGGGTTTTATATATATAGACACATCTATTCCTTTATGAGGCAGGAACCACTCTTACCATCCACCCCCATTTTAAAAATATGGAAACCAAGGCATAGATAATTAATTCACCAAAGTTGGCAAAATTAATACATGTAGAGATTAGGTTTGAATCTAAGCAATATGGGTCCCAGAGTTTGTGTTCTCAGCCAGGGCTTCTCACACTTGAACCTGCATCCAGATCACCTACAGATCTAATTGAAGGCAGATTCTGGTTTGGAAGGTCTGGGATGAGGCTTGAGATTCATTTCTAACAAGGTTCCAGGTGATGCTGATAGTGCTGGTCCATAAACCACAGTTTAAGAGTAGCAAAGCTCTTAATCACGACATGAGGGGTTCTCAAAGTGTGTTCCCCATAGCAGCAGCGCCAGCATCACCTGGGAGTGCCTTCAATGTGCTGTTCCAACAAACTGCGTTTGTCAAGCCCTGTAGATGATTCTGATTCAGGTTCGAGTTCTTAGAAATACAAAGCCTCAGTTCTCGAGCTGTCACAGCTCTGCTCTTTCTGATCATCTCTAGTTTGGCTGTGGGAATGGTCAGAGCTTTTTCTCTCTTAGGACATTGATTTTTGCTTGGGTAGGGGAGACACATGTACTAATGGCTCTTCGTATATCTGTAATCCTGGTGCCCCATAGAGAGCAGCACTTCTTTAAATAGATGCAAGAACTGTGGCCCTAGATACTCCCCTTTTTGCACATTTGCCTTCCACTGAGGCCACAATCAAGCAATATAAAATTATCCCAGTTTGACTCAAGTAATCCCTTTGTTCCCACTGCCAACTGTCAAAGGTGACTGCCACTGTGTTCTCTGGGCTTGACAACTTCTTCCAGAAGCTTTCTATGCCCTGGTCCTTAGACATGCATATCCTCTGGAAGACGAGATGGGTGCAAGCTGAGTGTATTTGGTGGGGGGCAGTGTTTAGGGGAAGCACAGAAACCACACAGCTGTAATCTGGAGCGCCAGAAGTGTTTTGACAATTTTCAAGATGGACATTAAATCACTCGCTGGAGAGAAAGTGAAGTGGGCGTCAGTCAGGCTGGGGATGGGGTAGGCAGCTGGCAAGTAGCAATTGCGGTGACTGTGCGATGAGAGTCAGAATGAGAATCATAAATCTTGATTATTCTCTGTCTCAGCTGATTTGAACTGAACGCCTTGGACAGGGATAGAGTTCACATCTCACTGAAAACTGCAAAAAAAACTTATTAAATACACAAACTGATATAAATAGGCCTCGATCCATGTTAATGTTCAAACCATCACCACTGAGGGAAAGAGGCGACATTGTGCAGATCTGGGATCTGTTTTGATAAGAAGCGGCATTCTGGATCCCCAGGAGCCAGAGGAGCCCGCTGCCCTCCCTATGTATTTTCAATCCAGTGCCAGTCTCCATCGCTCTGTTGCCAGAATGCTAGCTGCTCTTATAATGAAGGCAATTAGTGCAGCCAGCCCTTGTTATTCTGATTGCCCTCCTGTTAAAATTAGGCACCCTATAGAAAAATGAAAATGCAGAGTCATTACCATAAAGCAATAATAAAGTAAACCATTCAATTACGGATGTAAAAAAGGCACTTGGATTAATAAGAATATTGTATGCTTAAGAGCATTAAAATGCCAGCATATTACCATTTTTGTATACATTATGAATGAACTTAGAGACCAGAATCATTGGGACATGGAAATACTAGATGATGGTGCCCCTCCTTATAAGTTAACGCTGCTACTTGGGGTCTAGGGGTGCGGGGATGGGTGAGCACAACAGGACCCCTGGACATTCATATATCACTGTTTGGAAGCAGGGATTGATTGAGGGGGTGCATCGGGGAGGTAGCAGATGAGAGAAAAGATGAATAACTGACAGCATCCACTTGCAGGATGGGAATATGATGTTTTCCATCCTTTGCTAGAAAGCTTGAAGAATCCTCAGCATCAAGATGAGGAAATTAAAGGTAACAGAGTGCGGAGCAGGGATTGCAAAGTCACACGGCCGCAGGAGTCAGGCAGGTAACAGAAACAAATGAGTTGGGCCACCTGAAAGGTGATTGAGAACAGGGTGACTGTATTGAAAATAAACCTCTGCCTGCTACTTAGCTTCAGCCAGTTTGGTTTGTTTTGTTTGGTAGCAATTTTTCTTTTTTTTTTTTTTTGTCTTGAGGAGGCATGGGTTGCCAGATCTGGTGATTTTCAGAAGCTGAAGTTGATGTTTGAAGTTTCTAAAATTTTGAAATACTGTGAGCCAAACACAATGTTATGAGGACCCACTATGGCTCCAGGGTCACTGCTTGTTAAAGCATTTGTTAAATGCTCAATAGTAGCGGGTCAGGATATTGTCTTCCTTCCTGAATTTGTCACTATTTGGCTGTGTTGCCCTAGAAAAATCACATAGCCTCTCTGGGATTCAGTTTTCTCATGTGTAAAATAAAGTCTTCTAGGCTGCAAGTGCTATGAGGCAACCATGATGTCTCTTTGGCTCAACACAATATCCCTAGAATGTAGGACAATGCCTGGTACACAGTATGTGCTGAGAAAAATGTTTGTTGAATGACTGAAAAAAAAATGAAAGAATGAAAGTCCTCTGAATTCCCACAACCAGTCTCCCGGCTTCTTACTGTTAGTTCCAACCAATCCTATCCCCCAACCACTCTCCTTCCTATTGACCGAGATATAAACCCTGGTCCCTGACTCTGCCACTTGCTCAATTTGTACTTTCTCATTTACTTCCATTCATTTAGTTATTCATCGTTGGAACTATAACGCAGCCTCATTATGCTGGATGAGGTCCTGTGCTGGGAACTGGGAACACAGAAGTAAAAAGACAGCATCCCTGCTTTCAAGTGTCATCTAAACTAGAGAGGCTGAACAAGTGAGCATAAGAATTGGATGCAGTGTGATGACTGGCTTGGAGACATGTGCAACTGGCCGTCTTGGCTTATCTCTTTGACCCATGCATCCAACTCACCTATAACCCTTCCACATAAACAGATTCTAGAATCCTATTACTGTTACCTTAATTCTGAAAATTCATGTCAGAAGTTCCTCTCTGGCCTGTACAGACAGTCCTCATCATAACCCTGGCTGTCCCAAATCTCCCACTGGTACCATCTGTGGGGTCTGACTTACCTTCCAAATTTGTTTCCAGGCTCTTTTCCTATCAGTTCTTCATGGCTAAACATCCTAATCCTACATTCTGCAAAATCCGTCCCTTGAGGACTTTTTCCCTCTTGAAGATCCCATAATTTTGATTCAAGATGAACCCCCATGAAGACATTAATGACTGATATTGAAGAAATGTCTTCCTGATACAGGAGGACTTTCATTTAACAGTAACTCCTCATTAGAAAGTGCTGCCTTGGTACAGTGCTACCATGAAAGTTTTTCATTTTCTTTGCTGGATCTAGATACCTCCTGTTCTATCACTATGCAAACAATTTCTGGAAAGTCTCTATTTTCTTTCATTTCTGACTGCAAACTATTTTTCCTAGCTCATTGCTTTCATGTAATGTATTGCCACGTGTAGCCAATATCAACCAACAAACAGTCCTAATGTCACATTTTCCAACTTTTCCGCTAGAGCTACAAGTTCATCAGACATGTGGCCTGCCTCCAAAATTATCACAAGGGACAGTTTTATCAAGCATTTGCTAAACAAAGATCAATCACCATGTTAGTAGCCTTTAGGAGAAGTTTCCTTTCCCTCACCTGCCCTGCTAAGTGAATGCTAAATATTTTAGGATTTTGTTATAAAATCACCCAGCTCCTGGTATTCATTTCTGTGTTACAAAGAAGGCTAGATTACTCTGGATTAACAAATTAGCCCAGAAGTGTCAGTTGCTGAATGCAAGTGTTTGTTTATTTTTCATGCCACATGTCCACTCTTGGCTGGCAGGAGGCTCTGCTGTATATAGTCCCTTAAGGAAACTCCACCAGAACAGGATGCAATTATCTCAACACACAACTTCTTGATTGGCTGTGGCTGAACAACAAATATTTGGGAGGTCGTATGGGACTTTTCTTGCCTGCAGCCTCTTAGCCAGGAATAATGTCAAGGCTCTGTCTAACTCTTAGAAATATGAAAAATACAGTCCTCTTGAGTGCCCAGAAGGAAGAAAAGAACCAGATATGGGTGAGCACTAAGCATTTCTATCACAGTCATTTAGTATCTTCTTTAAATTGAATGATTTTTATATAAAAAGTTCCCATTTAAATTAGAGCATATACTCCCTAAGAGAAATTACTTGAATAAAGAAACTTGCTATATCTTCCATAAAGAGATAACTGGTACCACTGCCATAATCACATGGTAAGTACAAATTATGTCAGAAACAGAAACAAAACACATGTTACAAAATTGTGTGCAGATATTATTGTGGATGAAGGGCCTGAGACTTACTTTCTCTTTATAAAAAAGAGGATGGTACACTAATGATAGAGAGGTACTAAAGCTATATTAGAAAAAAGGAAACATTCACCTTGGCATAATCAAACAGAAAGAAACATAACTTGTGAAACACTTCATTATTATATGATTCAGTGTTACTTAATGTCTGTTCATGTAGCTTTTAAAATAACTGAGTATACACCAGTAGGACTTTTATACCTATGAGTTACTCTGAGCTGGAGTGTGTCAGGGTGGACAACGTTAGATACTTGGGGCCTGGTGTGACAACCACATTTATAGGCAGATTCTTGAACACTTTATCCATAAGAACAGCCTCATCAGAGAATACTTGGTTTATAGGAGCAAAGCGAGAGGATAAAATCTGTCTGCATATATTCTGATCCATGCAAGCCATTCATGTCTAGGCTGATTTCTGGATTTACTCTAACACAGGGTTTTGCAGCCTCACCAATACTGATACTTTGGGGCAGCTATCTCTTTTTTGTCGGGGGAAGGAGGCTGCCTTGTGCACTGTACAATATCTAGCAGCATCTCTGGCCTCATTCACTAGAGATTTTAGTAGTACACCCCACCCCAATCTGTGACAACCAAAAACGTCTCTACACTTTGATAAATGCCTCTGGGTGGGAGTTATAATCACTCCTACTTAAAAAGTGCAAGTTTAGCTTAAGTCTCCCTAAATTGGAAAGCCATCTTTTGAAGTAAGGAATTTGGCCTCTAAAGAAGAGAGGCCTAATTTTTATTCTGGCTCCTGGGAAGTCATACCTAGATCCTTAGAATTTCCTGAATGATAGGAACTCGTGCTGGGACTCTCAGATTACACTTGATAGTTTATCTTAACAAGATGGCTCAAGGTGGGAACTGGCCATGCCACAAAGACCATTCATGCAATCAGATGGCTGGAGCTTTGATTCCCATGTTAGCCTGACCTCTAGGGAGGAAAGGAAAATCAGAATTTAGGTTCAGCCATGTGGGCAATAATTCAATCAGTCATGCTTAAGTTACTGAGTGCAATAAAAGTGCCAATATAAACTCTGGACATGGAGACTTGGGTGAGCTTCCCAGATTGGCAATACTACACACATATTGCCATATATTGATGTTAAATTACAGGCTCACGCCTGTAATCTCAGCATTTTGGGAGGCTGAGATGGGCAAATCACGAAGTCAGGAGTTCGAGACCAGCCTGGCCAATATGGTGAAACCCCGTCTCTACTAAAAATGCAAAAAAATTAGCTGGGCGTGGTGGCGGGTGCCCGTAGTCCCAGCTACTCAGGAGGATGAGGCAGGAGAATCACTTGAACCCAGGAGGCGGAGGTTGCAGTGAGCCGAGATCACGCCACTGCACTCTAGTCTGGTGCCTGGCAACGGAGTGAGACTCTCTCAAAAAAAAAAAAAAAAAAAGAAGAAGAAGAAAAAGAAAAGAAAAGGCCCTAAGGTGAGAACATGTTTGGCATATTTGAAATATTTAAAAAATAGTCATCCAGGATTAAATGAAATGAAGCCTATGAAATTGATGAGCTTAGTCCCTGGCACTTAAATAAAAATGTAAGCATCTGTTGGGTGAATCTGTATAAATGCATGCTGAGTGTTTTCGGAAAACATCCCTACGAGTAATAACGGTGGAATCCTATGTGTGCTTACCATATATTTTATATTAATTGCTTTATTTGCTCCTCATAACAACCTCTTGAGCTAGATAATGTTGTCTTCACCATTTTTATAGATGAGGAAATTAAGGCAAAGGCATTAAGCAAATTGCCCAAATTCACACAGCTCTTAAGTGGTAAAACCAGGAATGATAACTGGGCAGTTGTTTTTTGAGCACCTTGTCCCTAACCACTCTACCACACCACATGTTTTAATAATAATGGTTCCAGCTTATTGTCAGTCCCCTTCTTCTGACCTTTCAAAATACAAATCAACTTTTACTGTGAATTTCTTATTTAATAAATCTATTTATTTAATGAGCATTTATCAAGCACCTGCCAAGTTCCTGGCCCCTGAACATGCACTGAGAATATAAAGAATGTGGCCCAGCTTCTATATATTCTGGAACGTAGGGGTAGAGACAACTACAAAATTATAATGCACTGTTTCAAGCCTTGAAATACCATTTAACTATCTCACGTGTCTTCAGCTCATCTTCCCAAGAGGGATATGTCAACAGAGGTTGTGATGTGTAAAAATTATTGCTGATGTATCTGGACATTTTCATAAACAATGGAAAAAATATTAGTAGCTTCTGAGAAACAAAAGCTACAGGAGCAGAATTACAAATTTCAGGAAATCTTTGGCTGCACTTAGAAGAGACTCTACCAATGGGGTCTTTTGAGCTGCCTAATTCTTGATTTTACTCTCTTGATCTTTCCTCTTTATTAGAATATTTGGCTGATGGAGGAACAAACCTTCCCTTTCTTTTTGGTATTGTTGCATATAATTTCCTTTTTCTCTGGTCCTCAAGCTCATACACTTTGACAGGAAGCTCTGTTGAGCACTTTTCCCGTATGCCACATGTGCAGAGATAAAACATGGATCACTGTCTCCTTGTTTTATGGTAAAATAGGATTGCCTGCAAACCACACCCTGCTGACTTATCTACTGAGGCACAGGGCTCTGTCACCTGGTTGACTGATTCTTGAGATAGATCCGGAATTTGTGCATATTGCCTTCACTAACATTAAAGGGGCATTAATTGATTATTCAGGTGTAGAATCCATTCTGTTCCCCAACTTTATAGCCCTCTGAATCTTCTCCAGAAACTGCAAGGGCCGTTTGGCCCTGGCCTGGCTTCATTAATATTGACTTGGGTAATACTTAGGAAGGCAAGCCTAGACTCTGTAGACTTCATACCCTCATTTCTATGGCTTAGATCTCAACCTCACACATCCTTCCTAGTATTCCTAATAGATTAGTGAAACAGGGATATCTTTTCTTTTTCTGTTATAACTGCAATACTGTCTTCATTCCAACCCCATTTCCTACATCTATGTACGCACACAAACACACCTCCCTCTCTCTCTCTCTCTCTCACACACACACACACACACACACACAAACATATGCCTGTGATGACATTGTCATTGGTAGCTCATCAACCAAATGCAGCCTGAAGTTGTGTTTTATTGTACAGGCTCATGTATTTTAAACAATTAAAATTGAATGCTTTTTTGTGTGTGTGTGAGACAGAGTCTTGCTTTGTTGCGCAGGCTGGAGTGCAGTGGCATGATCTTGGCTCACTGCAACCTCCGCCTCCTGGGTTCAGGTGACTCTTGTGTCTCAGCCTCCTGAATAGCTGGGATTACAGATGTGCACCACCATGCCTGGCTAATTTTTGTATTTTTAGTAGGGATAGGATTTCATTATGTTGGCCAGGCTAGTCTTGAACTCTTGACCTCAGGTGATCTGCCCACCTCAGCCTTCCAAAACACTGGGATTACAGGCATGAGCCACTGTACCCATCCAAAATTGAATGTTTTTAAGTAATATCTGAGTTTTCCAATTTTGCCATAATCCCCATCAATCTTTATTGTCTAGTTTCATGTATTTATCTACCAGTTTGGCCTCTGGAGGAACTTGAATTTACAATCCCTCTCTCTAGTCCAGTTTCCCAATCTTGCCAAGCTGAGTCCTGGGTTTATGCAAGTGCACGTGCTGCTTTCCAGGCATGGACTTGTTTTCCTTCCCGAACTATTAACAATAGCTGAGCTTATGATATAGGCAGGAAACTGTGCCGAATACGCTCAATATCTTCACTCATTTATTCCTCAAAACTACCCTTAGGAGAGAGAAACTACTGTTGTTCCCATGTTATAGAAGAGAAAACTGAGGTTTAGAGATATTAAGATAATTGTGTCATATAATACAGTAAGTCCAAGATTTGAAATCAAGCCATTAGCTTTAAAATATATCTTCTTTTCTAGTAAGTTATCTCAATAATTGTCCCTTATTCTTCAATACTCAATTCAGACATGGCTTCCTCTGTAAAGCCATCTTCGAGTCCCCACAAGCAATATTAGTTATTTTCTCTTGATGATTCTCTAAGTGCTATGCAGAACATCTTTTTGCAAAGTTATCGGTTTGATAACTTTGCATTTATTTGATTCCAGGTAAATATCCCACTAAACCAGTATTTCTCTGACTTGAAAATTACAGACATCCAAGGATAGATCCCCAGTTTTCCTTAAGCCTCAATTTAAAATCTCTACCTCATCCAACAAGAATGTATTTAAAAATTACATTTTCACTTTTTTGTTTCTGAGACGGAGTCTCACTCCGTCTCCCAGGCTGGAGTGCAGTGGTGCGATCTCATCTCACTGCAACCTCTGCCTCCTGGGTTCAAGCAAATATTCTACCTCAGCCTCCCAAGGAGCTGGGATTACAGGAGTGCACCACCACACCCAGCTAATTTTTGTATTTTCAGTAGAGACGGGGTTTTGTCATGTTGGCCAGGCTGGTCTCAAACTCCTAACCTCAGGTGATCCGCCTGCTTGGGCCTCCCACAGTGCTGGGATTACAGGCATGAGCCACCATGCCTGGCCACATTTTCACATCTTAATGCCACTTTAATGACTACAGAAACATTGAAAAACCCCACCGTGCTAGTCTATAGACTTCTTAAAGACCTGTTACTCATCTTTGAATCTTCATTGCTTAGACGTAGGCCTGGCCCAGAACACAGACTCTTAAAATGTTAGTTGAATGCATGAATGGATGAATGAATGAATGATAATGTGTTCCCGAAGAATAAAGGAGATATGTCCTGTGTTGCTAGGAAAACTTAGGCTACAACGAAAAACTGACTTTGCAGAGCTGATTCCCCAAGGTCAGTGACTGCAGTTAATTCAGGTCTTAGCATTGAGACAGTGAAGAGAGTTTTAAGTCACATCTGCAGTTTTACAACATAGGATAATTGTACTGCCCAGCTTCATTGAGGTTAAGTGAAAGCACGTGAACTGTTTTAGCTAATAAAATGTGAGTGGGAGTGAAATAGGTTACTTCTGTGTGTAAGACTGTAAGAGCTTGTGTACAACTGGCCATTTTCCTTCGCTTGACTACAGTATCCATGCAGCATTCAAGATGGCAGAGCTTGCATCCACCTGCATACCTGAGTAAGTTGGGGCAGAGGCTCGAGCTGACTGCTATGGACAGGAAGCATGGATAGGCAGTGCCTCTTCACTGTGTTAAGTCACTGGCATTTGATGATCATACTGCAGCAAAAGCTAGCCTATCCTGACTAATAGAAACACCTATATGCACCCATTAACTCACTCACTTCACAAATATTTACTGAGCACTCAATGTGTTTCAGGAGCAATGCTAGGGGCTAGGGATAGAACAATGAGTAAAATCAGATATGGTCCTTGACTTCGTATAAGGCAGAGTCTATTGGGAAAGACAAATATTTATTAAAGAAAGACATACAGTTAAGTTTCTAACAGTGACAAATGCTTTGAGATGAGGAGCCTGATGTAATAAAATTAGCTGATGAGGCCGGGCACGGTGGCTCATGCCTATAATCCCAGCATTTTGGGAGGCTGAGGCGGGTGGATCACGAGGTCAAGAGATCGAGACTATCCTAGTCAACATGGTGAAACCCTGTCTTTACTAAAAAAAAATATATATATATATAAATTAGCTGGGCATGGTGGTGTGTGCCTGTAGTCCCAGCTACTCAGGAGGCTGAGGCAGGAGAATTGCTTGAACCCAGGAGGCGGAGGTTGTGGTGAGCCGAGATTGCACCATTGCACTCCAGCCTGGGTAACAAGAGCGAAACTCCGTCTCAAAAAAAAAAAAAAAATTAGCTGATGGAATCATGTGATCAGAGATCAGAGAAGATATCCCTGAGGAATTCCTGATTGAGCAGAAAGCAAAGGAAGAGAAATATTAATTCCGTAAAGGGTTTGGGGAAGGAAAGAACATGTAAGGCCCAGGGAACAACATGTGCTCAGACCCCATGACAATTACCCAGTGTGTTTAAGGAACTGAATGAAGGCCCGGGTAGCTCTGATGAGACTAGCTTGGAAGCTCCCTAGTTTCTCTGACCTCCAGCAGGATGGAAGCATCGCCATGCTAGGTGTGGGTGCTGCTGACTCAGACGGTAAATGTGAAATGACTTAGACCCTGAAGCTGACTAGTGAAGGAGTGCAGGGCATGCCATCCCCAATTATATTGTGTTGGTATCTTGGGTTTTTTATCTAGAGACATGGTCTCACTCTGTCGCCCAGGATGAAATGTAGTGACGTGATCTTGAATCACTGCAGCCTCTGCCTTTGGGATCAAGCGATTCTCCTGCTTCAGCTTCCCATGGGATTATAGGTGTGCACCACCACATTTGGCTAATTTTTGTACTTTTAGTAGAGACAGGGTTTCACCATGTTGGCCAGGCTGGTTTGGAACTCGTGGCCTCAAGGGATCCACCCGCCTTGGCCTCCCAAAGTGCTGGTATTACAGGCATGAGCCAACGTACCTGGCCCCGGATTGGTATCTTGATTATTTCAAGTTGAAAACATTGGAGAAGTTATAGTTTCAAAAAGTGCTGGCTGACCTGTATCTTCCTGCATACAGCAAGCCATAAAGATCCCTCTGGGAAGGATACCCTTCCTGTGTCAGGGAGAGAAAGCAGCCCTTATCACCAGAGATTAGGAATTGGGGGCCACGATGGACCTGAATAGACAAGCATAATGAAGTAAGCCTTATCTTCAACCTGTTTTACACCCTCCAGTATATCTCCAAGTGACTCCCCTAGAAATGTATCATTCCTAGACAGATCTCCTTTGTCCTGTCATTTCTTCTTAAGTTTTTCATTCTTTGTCTAAAAAGCATAAAAGCATCTTGCTTTGGCCACTTCGGACTTCACTCTCTTTTGAAGAGTCCTGTGTACATTTACATTTAATAAAGTTGATATGCTTTTCTCTTGTTAATCTGCCTGATTTCTGGTTTCTAAATCCAGCCGAAGAGCTCACTAAGAGCTAACGGGGAATTGCAGGTGATCTCTGATTCCCTTATACTAGAACCTAGTGGATGCTGAATAAATGCCAGATGAGCCTGAATCTATGGCTGCATGTACTGAATCCCTGCTTTTTAAAAAAGCTGTGGCCATGTGTCTAACTGCCTTTGGCCCTAGAAGTTTATGTCCTTGGATCGTAGTTATTACAATGGTGGCAGGTGGGGGGATGAAAGGCTGTATGGTGAAGCAGCTTCCCTTAATATGGTCTTATAACCCCCGATTTCTACTCATAGTTTATGAAAACAGAGCATAATGTCCCTGAAGACAATGGCATCTGATGAGGGAAGGCTTCTGTCTTCATTGCCTGAAAGCACAAATCAGGAAGGGAGAAAATGGCCTAGTCTTGTGAGTCTGTGCACTTTGTCAGCAGGTAGCTGAATGAAAGCTGAGGATGAAGGTGGATGTGAAACAAATAGGAGAGGGCAGCAATCTGTACTGAATCCCAGGACACTTAGATATTGTTCTTTTAATCCCCTGACTTCCCTGAAATGCATACATTAACATTCACATTTCACAAATGGATAAGGAAACTGAGGCACAGAGGTGTCACAAAGTTGGTAACTGGTGCATCCAAGACTCAAATCCACTTCCATATGATCCTGAGTCCTTTTTTGCCTTCCTGGTGCTAAGGGGTAAGCTTCCTATTTTGCAAAATTTAAAGCAGGAGTTATAAAAGCAGATACCTCTAGAAGCCTGTGCAGGGGAGATGGAGAAAGCCAACTGAGAAAAACATAGTAAAGAGGGGTGAAGACCAAGGGGACCTGAAGAACATATGCCTTTCTGTAAAGGGCAACTACTAATTAGCTCCTACTGGTAACTGTCACATGTCAGTGAGGACAGATTTGTCAGATCCCCCAATATTTCGAGAGAATCTCCAAATCTACATATCACATGAAATCTCCAAGCTGTTAAAATGCTCTTGAAACTGTCTTTGCAAAAATTATAACAGTGAGAAAATGATAACAGTGAAAGAGATCTGACCTAACCAACCCCCATCTTGCCTTTAACCTCCAAACTGCCCTTAGGCATTTCTGGGCTTAGGCCAAGCTAACTTTGGGAGAAATTTAATTTATAGTTTAAATGATAATATCCCTTCCCCAAAACTGAACCATCTTTATAAAGTTAATGAAAGACTTTCAGGTCAGGAGGAATGAAAGGAGCCTGAATTCTGTCAAGGTGTAGATGGAAATAATTAGCTCTGCGTGAGTTAAACTCATTCTCTATTGCAATTCCCCTGTCTTGATAAATTGGCTCTATCCGGGCAGCAGGCAAAAAGAACCCTTTGGGCAGTTTACAATCTCATCTTTAAAAAAGCCAACAAACAAAGAAACTGTAAAAAAAACTCTGTATATGCCAAACTAAACTGTACTTGAGCCTCTTTTTCTTTTTCTTTTTCTTTTTTTTCTTAGACAGAGTCTTGCTCTGTCACCCAGGCTGGGGTGCAATGGTGTGATCTTCTCAACTCACTGCAACCTCCGTCCCCCAGGTTCAAGTCATTCTTCTGCCTCAGCCTCCCAAGCAGCTGAGACTACAAGCATGCACCCCCATACCTGGCTAGTTTTTGCATTTTTAATAGAGATGGAGTTTCACCATGTTGGCCAGGCTGGTCTTGAACTCTTGACCTCAGGTGATCCACCCACCTCAGCCTCCCAAACAGCTGGGATTACAGGCATGAGCCACTGTGTCCGGCCACTTGAGCCTCATTTAAGGCTTATGATTCTCAACGACTTATGATTTTTCCCTAAAAAAAGCCAACAAACAAACTGAAAAACAACCTCTGCATAAACCAAACCAAACTGGACTTGAGTCTCATTTAACCCAGTGATTTTCAACCAGTTGTGATTTTCACCTCAAGAGATATTTGGGGATGTCTGGAGACATGTTTGTTTGTCACAACTGGGAGCAGGGATGCTACTATAATCTGGCCAGGGTATACTTCTAAATATCCTACAATGCACAGGACAGTCCCACAATGAAGAATTACCCAGTCCCAAATGGTAGTAGTGGCAGAATTGAGAAACGCTGGTCTAACCAGGGGTCTCTCAAGCTCTGATCTCTGTTTTAAAGGTTTTTTTCACACAGCAAAGTCTTCTCTAGGTCTTATTATCCCCTCATGGCTATTTTCTGCCAGGAACGGCATGATGGTATTTATTTGCTTCTCAGTTGGTTTGACTTGTTCCAGACCTGGGCTAATTCTTACTAATGCTGAAGGTCTTGAGTTATACTTGCAAATCCAGCTTAATGTTCAAGTGTATAAGAAACAGAAACAATTCAACTCCAGTCAATAATGTAAACAAATCCTGGTTTAGATAAACCCCATTACCAGGCTGAAGTGGCCCAGGGCACCTCTGCTACTGCTGATTAGCGTAAATGCTACACACAAACCAATTAACACACTCTAAGGCTGCTTATCTCCTGTCACTTAGTGTGGAAATAAAGCCCAACACTAAATACACATATTGATTTAGCCATTAAATCCAGCATCACTCAAAATAAAACTCATTATATTATTGAGTAAAAACAAAGTCAACTTAGTTTTCAGGATTTTATTATTATTTTAAAATTTCACTTTTACACTTTTACACTGATTTCCAAAACTGGCCTGAGTATCTCCTCCTACTGTGGATTTTTGCTAGCTCTAGGACAAATCCAGAAAGCAGAGTTTTGCATTCACTTTAACATGATCTTTGCTTTTAGTGCTAAAAGTACACACTGATATGAGAATCCTTTTTCTTTAAGATGCTATTTTAGCTTAGAAGGGGAAATTTTATGCTTGGAAGAAATGTTATTAAATGGAAAGGTGAACTGGGATATTAAAAAAACAACAACAAGTACAAAAACCACAGGCAGTGCAATAAAAATGGGTTAACTCTGAACATTAACCATAGGCACTGATTCAATGCATACAGAGAAAAAAATCTGGAAATATCTTTCCAGTTCAGGCATAAACAAATGACTGAGGAGTCTCAAAAAATGCCATCATAAAAACCACTTCCAATAGGTGTTTTAATTTATTCTGCATGAGGTACCCTGTGCCACAACACACATTGTTCATTCTATCATGGTGGCAGCCATCATATTTAACCAAAATGATTTAAGTCTTCCAAGTTGGAAACTCAGTCCCAGTGAAGACTTCATGTTATTGAGTTTCATATTTCCATAAGCCATAAGGCATGGAGAGGACACTATTGCATATGTGTAACATAGAGATATTGGCTTTTAGCTGTCTCATGAAATGTATGCTTCTAGAAGTGATCATAGCACTTAAGTGCCTGCTTCTTGTGTTGTGTTTTTCCATAGACTTCATTTGAGGTCCCCTTTACCTTTATTTCTGATTGATAGGATTGCACTTTGATGGATACAAGATCTCAACCCTTGTAAATCTCTCCACCAAATGCTATCCTTACCACAGCATCTTGATCGAATACTTAAAAACAGGTTTATTTATCAGCAGCTATTAAAATCCAGTTCTATGGTTTCACAGATGAATACTAGAGAAAAAAGTGTAGCTGCTGCTCAGAGAAATGCATACAATCTGTAGTATTTTTTGTTTATCCAACACATCTTACTGCTGGATATGCCTTATACTCAAGAATATTATTTGTCAAGATGGCAAGAACAACTGCCTTAAGAAAACCTTTTTCAGGGATTTAGGATTACAAGGTGGCATGAACATGTGCATTTATCTTCTTTCCCTCCAAAAAGATCACTGAAACGGCTGTAAATATATGTCAAACAGTAGAAATACACATGAACAAACAGAAGTAAACAGGGGACAAGAGTAGGTGAGGAAACGGACCTGGCAGGATGGGAAAAGTTAACATTAGGTGCTCACAGTGATGAACATCAAAACGGGGAATGCAAATTTGTTCAAAAAAAACACGGAAGTCCCACTATAACCGTGATTTTTCTGGATGTTAAGGGTTCTTGACCTCCAACCTCTTAAGGAATAAGCGATGGAGCCACTGCAGGTGGACCGTATGCTCGTAAAGCGAATATCGGACCCAAAAAGTGTTGCAGAAAGGTGATTTTTACTTAGGTGGAAAAAGAGAAGGAAAGGAGATGAGACTTCCATGAAGAGTGTGGAAGGCGATTCCAGAGGGGAAATCCCGGAGGGAGCTCCCGCTGTGTGGGAGGGGATTACAGAAAGTTGGAAACGGGCGCAAGTGAAGGAGCACGGACTTTATCCTGGGAGAAAACCCCACCTTCCCCAAGACCCTGGGCCAACGAAAGGAGTTCCTTAGAAGTTCTGCTGGAGTGTTGAACCTCCCAGATGGAGAGAGACGGGAAGGGAGCATGGCGCCGGGAAATTCTTGCCTTAAAGCTACGCCCCCTCATGGCCTGGAAAGAGAACACATGCGCTCACCAGGACTTGGAGGCGCCAGGTACCAGCACACAGAGGTAGGCGCATGGTATGGTGTTGGCTGAAATCTACTTTTCCTACCCTGCCCCACCGAGAAATTCCTACTTCTCCACGCTAGCCCACCTTCTCATGCGCCATGCTGAAACACCCCAACATGAAAGAGATGGAAGCACAAACAGTTCTTGGCTCCAGAACAGGAAAATGATCACTCCATTTTATCCACTGACCATAGTGGCCCGTTCAAGGGTGGCTCTTGAACTTAGTTGTTCTGCTGAAAGTCACACTTGGAATGTTTGCTGCAAATATCAGGCAAAAGACATAGTCCTGCTAAGACTGCTAAACTGCTGCCATCCAAGTCTTCACCTTCTGGTGGTCCTCTTTCCCCAGGAGGGAGATTGCCTGATAATAAAGTCAATAGGAAACAGTTCAAAATACCAGAGAGGCAGATTTGTGATCGACATTGCTCGAGTACCAGGATCCAGCCATGCCTGAAACTCATCATCCCTGGAGAAAATTAACACTCCTTGAGCAGATACCATGTGTCAGATCCTCTTCTACGGAATTTACATATATTAAATCAATTAACCCTCACTGCAGCCCTATGATGTAGGTATTATAATTATCTGTTTACTGATGAGAAAACCGAGCAATTTAAGTAAGTGGTGAAACGAAGATTCTAACTCAAGTCTAGCTCTAGAGCTGCAAGTTTAAACATTATGTTATATAATCCCTGATTGTTAGTTTTGTGAGCCAATATATTCATTTAAGTCAGTTGGAGCTAGATTTCCATCCCTTCTATCTGACAGAGATTTAACCAATCTGTGTCTTGTCTACCCAACATTACTGATAGGAACCTGTCGAGCATGTCAAAACTATTTGAGGAAGAGGCATAAACTGGAGCCTTTATAAACCCTTCTCCAGTGACTTGTTTTCAGGTAAAAAATTCTAAAAATGCATCTAGAAGCTAGTTTTTTCTCTTGAAACTTCTAGAGAGGATGACAAATATCAACTATTGAAAAAACAAACCTTGTGCTCTTTCTAAAATCTACTCTTTCATTCTTTCTTTCTCTCTTCTTTCTCTTTTTTTTCTTTCTTTCCTTCTTTCTCTCTTTCTTTCCCTTTCTTTCTCCCTTTCTCTTTCTTCCCTTTCCTTCCTTTCTCTTTTTCTCTTTCTTTTTACTATTTGACAGTGTCTTGCTCTGTCACCCAGGCTGGAGTGCAGTGGCACAATTATAAACATATCCTTCCACTATTGATCTGGATTTGTCAGCTAGTCAGATTTTTGGTAAGCAATGAATTTGTAATATCAACCTCTTCAACTATTTCTAGTTTATTTCCTCTATAATAAAGAAACTAGAACTTGGTCTAACTATGCTCCACTTGGCCTCATATATTTCACTGTGAATATTTATCGTCTCAGGTGCTCTGGAGTGATCCATTAAAAAAATGTTCCCAGAGTTTTAAGTTAGTATCCCTTTCTTTGTACCCCCTTACATTTCCTGAATAATACCAGCCATTCCCAAAACATTAATGACCACCTCTGCAAAAAATGATCCTCAGATTTCATAGGGAGTTTTGACTCTTCTCCTGAATATCATCTCTGTAATTCCAATTTCCTACCACATACGTGAAACTGAAAATCCTACAGAACCATCAATGGCCAAACAATTCATTCTCTTCCGTGCTTCTCCAGAGTACCCTATTCATCTACTCCTCTGTCTATGTTTTATTTTCACAGAAGGCATTGTCATCCACTCAGGATTCTGAAGCAGACAACGTGGCTTGTTCATCTTCCTTGCCCTGGCCCCCATGTTCAATTAATTACCAAGTCCTGACAACTCTCCCTTAAAACACCTCTCAATACATCCTTTCTTCTCTTCTCCTCATTATTTCTTGGCTGAGCTATTGCAGTACCCCCTAGATATCCTTCCCCCTCCAGGTTGTCTCCCTCCCAAACTACCCTCTCCATTGTAACCAGCGAAATCTTTCTTCAAAAGACACTGAAACTTCAGAACCTTGGAGAAAATCCTACAGTAGGGGCAAGCACTGAGGAAACCCTTTCTCGAATTTCCTTTAAAATGCCCTCAAACAACCAAGGAAACAATGATGTGAAATCTCTGCCAAGAGGATGAAATTAATTGCATTCTGAATCAGGAAAGATTTATATTAATTGCAGTGTCTTTCAAAATAGACTTAAAAACATATTATTTAGTATAAGCTTGTTGAAAAACATCTATTACCTTGTTGTAGCCTACAAGATAAATCCAAATATTTTTTAAGCTTTTTATTTAAAATAATTTCAAACTTACAGAAAAGTATGCAAAAGTTTTTTGTATACTTAGAGGTATACAAAAAAAACCCTGTATATGTTTTACCCAGATTTATTTATTATTGGCATTTCATTAAAGCAAAATACTTTATCATTTGCCCCTTATGCTTATTCACATAGGCATTCATACGTTTATTTTTCAGAGCTATTTTAGAGTACATTGCATATATCATGACGTTTTACCCCTAAATACTTGTATTTCTAAGAATCAGATGCCTTTATATAACCACAGTAGTTACTCTCTTTGTTGAATTTAATATTGATTTAAACTTTTGTCTATTTTACTATCCAAATTCCAATATCGTAAATTGACCTAAAATATGACATAAATTTGTCATAAAAATTATGTCATTAAAAATGGACATAAAATGATGTCTTTTATTGCTTTTCTTCCCCTCTAGTAGAGGAGCGATCAAGAATTAGAGATTGCATTTCATTGCTATGCCTCTTATAGTCTCCTCTAATCTGAAACATTTTCATAACCTTTCTTTATCTTTTATGACTTTGACATTTTTAAAAAATACAGTAATTTTTTAAAAAACAAAACTTTCCCCAGCTGGGTCAATTGATGCTTTCTCAAGATTTGCCCTAGCTGGGTCAATTGATGCTTTCTCAAGATTAGATTCAAATTAATGGTTACCCAATGGATTACCACATAAGTAATGTTCTGTCCTTCTCAGGGTAAGACATCTAAGAACCTCATATATTTACAATGTGGCATTCAAAGCCCTTAAATTTTGACTCTTCCTAGAGAACACACACTCCTTTTGATATTCGTCATTGAACCTTGACTCTCTGACCTCCCAGGGACCAGCCTCTATAAAAGATGTTTACCTGTCCAATAACCATTCCTTTGAAGGACATACCTTTCTCCCTTTCTCCCTTCCTTATTAATGCTACTCAATCCTAGTGTCTTGCATGGAGCAGATCCCATTTCTCTGTTCCACGGATATTATTAAGGACTAGGGCTGGCCAATCTAAGTCCTTTGTCTCCGTAGTCACAGAAACACAATTAAGGACAGATACATATTCCAAGTTTGGCCATCCAGGACTTTCCTTGATCCTCTCAAGATATATCCCTTTTATTTGAGCTCTGTTCAGATATATTTGAATTTGTGGGAGAAGGGTATTTTATTACAATGTAGAGAGATCATTCTGTGATGTGGAAACACTGAGGTATAATCTGAAGTGCATATGAGAGAGAGAAAGAGAGGAAGAGATAGGTGATAATGTCATATAAACACCTGATTCCAGCCATGTCTGAAGCCTTCATTGCTCAGGACTTCTTAGTTGCATAAGCTGGTAAATTCTTCTGTTGCTTAACCTAAAATGGAGTGTCTATGTCTCACAAATTGCAAGAGCATAACTTTCATCTCTTTTATAATGATCTGCATTGCTGAAGGCTCGGCATGATAATAGATTGAGCAATAATACAGATAATTACTTTTCAACGTGTACACATTTATCTACCAAATAGATCAACATTTTTTGGATTCTAAACTCATATATTACTGTACAGACTGTTCAACCTTGCTCATGAATAGTTTAACAGAAAAACAGATAGGTAGATAGATAGATATTATTTAAAATTATACTTTAAGTAGAAAATACAATGTGAATTTTTGAGAACCCATGTCAAAAGTAATTCTCAAAGGAAAATTCATAGTTCTACTTGTTATGGATTTTAAATTACATAAATTAAAATAAATAAAATATTTAACTTGAGGACCTACCAAAAAAAAAAAACAAGATACATGGCAATTTACAAATATAAAAGCAAAAATTACTAGATTACAGCATAGAAAAAAAAGTAGTTGAAATGATCAGTACAACCCCAAACATAGATGATATTTTCTGAAAAAAACATCTGCTCATCTAATTAAGAAAGGAAGAGCAAAATTCAAATGTGTAACACTGAAAAGAAAATGAAGAAATAATCTCAGATGCAGAAGCAATCCCACAGGTAACCCTAGCAGCACCATTGTGCAGTGAAGAAAAACCCACCCCATTCTCAAGTCATTTTTGCTGCCAAATGCTAAAAAAAGTACAATGATGAAATTAGTACTACAATGTACAAAATCACTACAAATATAAATGGTTCCCTTTAGAACTAAACAGTGGACAACCTACCTCACTTGCCTAAGGGGAACCTATGCCTTTTGCATAGATTCTAAGAATACTGCTCAATTTTATGTAAGTTAATAGAGAACTCTAGATGAAATGGATTATCTAGGAAAAATATAAATAACCACAACTGACAGCAGAAGAGATATTTTAAAGTCTAAACACAATATTTATTATAAAAAATTAGAAATAATTGTAAAACTTAAAAAAAAAATACATGCCCAGAAAGCTTCAGAAGTGAATTCTATCAAACCTTTAAGGAACAGAAAATGCTTATGTCATTTAACCTATTACATGTCATTCTTTTAAACTACAGCATAATAAGTGCTCAGAGAGAAATATTAAAAACCTATATGGGCACTTTAGCAGGAACATTTTGTTAGTTCTCAAATTTTGACTATGGATTCATCAAATGCAGAAGAGATGAAAATTCATCCAAGAAAGTGAGAAATTTTTGGCAGGTCTTAGAAGTATAAATACATATATAAAATATTCATCAAATGTCATAAGTCTGGGAAAAGTAAAAACAGAATTAAATGACAGAATCAAGAATGGAGAATACTCTGATAACCTAGAATGATGGAGCTAATTCTAAAAATACCTAAATATGACACTAAAGTTTCATAGTTAAGGCCAGGAAAGTAGTCACACCTGCGATAACGGCTATTCAACGACTAACTCTGAAGTTAGTGTGACTAATTCCGAAGTTAGACTATGACTCTGAAGTGTGATGTGGTTAGCAAAAATATGAAGCAATCCTTGGTAACAGAAATATACTACCTAGAATGAAGATGATAATCTCTCTCTACACCACTGTATCAAAATACACTTTGATACTACTCAGTTTTATAAGAATATTCCCTTTCTTTTTTGAGACAGGGTCTTACTCTGTTGCCCAGGCTGGAGTACAGAGTGATATGATCTCAGCTCACTGTAACCTTCACCTCCCAGGCTCAAGTGATCCTCCCACCTCAGCCCCCTGAGTAACTAGGATGACAGGGACTACAGCTGCATGCCACCATACCTGGCTAATGTTTTAAGGTGTTTTTTGTTGTTTGTTTGTTTTTTGTAGAAATGTAGTTTCACTGTGTTGCCCAGGCTGGTCTTGAACTCCCGACCTCAAGTGATCCGCCCTCATCGGCATCACAAAGTGCTGGGATTACTGGCATGAACCACCATGCCTAGCAGAATATTCATTTTTTTAAAAGACAGAAAAGATATCTGGAGGAACTAGGATAATGAGGAGCCACTTGGTGGATTCTGCTGTTTTGCCTATCCCTATTCTTTAGGAATAATTTACTTCTCCTTAAGGGCGCATTTACTCCCCATTCTAAGCCCATCTTGGGTCTCAAAATCACCCAGAGCATGGGACACTTGATTCAGGAATGTTCAATCACGGTCTTTAATCCTCCTGGAAAAAGTAACTACTTTGATTTTAGGTTCATGATCACCAACTCAAGTTAGGACTTCAGTTGGAACTATTAGGAACATATACACTTTTTGCTGAAGTTGCTGAGTTGATAGACGGTAAGTCTGGGGTTACTGGGGACATCATGATCATGAAGCCAGTGAAAAATTATCAATAAGAAGAGATGAAGAGATATAGGTTGTTGATGCCATTGAATGAGACCCTTGGTTCAGTCTTTTCTAAAGTCAGTCTGAACTTTTCAGTTACGTGAATCTACAAATGCTCTTTTACTCATTTGAATTCAGTTTCTGCCATTTGCCCACCAAAAAGTTTCTAGCTAATTCAGCATCAAAAACATGCTGTATGAGAAATGACTAAAAGAACTGTCGATTTTGAAATTAAAATGAAACATGGAGATTCTGACAGCTCTCTTTAAACTCTTAAACATCCTTTTATTGAAATCAGAAACAAAGCAAAGGATGACCTGCATCACTGGTATTACTTTGCATTTTGGGGAGGTTTTATAAAAATAAGACAAGAAAAGGAGAAAACTTTTTTCTTTATGCTGATATGATTGTAAGTCTAGAAAGTATAAGAGGCTCCAGTTAAAACCTATTTTATTTTGACAAAGTGTCTGGATGTGAGATAAATGTACAAAAAATCAATGTATTTTCTAAATTAAGTACTTACTAGCTAGAAAAGAAAAAGACATATTTTATTCATAAACATGACAAAAGCTAAAAATACTTAGAAATGCATTAAACTCCAAAGACATGAGACTTATATAAAGAAACCTATAAAATTGTGTTAAGAATATCAATCAAGATATCAATAAGTGGGAAGATCCATTATGTCTATGCATGAGACAATTTAATGGCTTAAAATATCAATTACATCAAAATTATCATATTAACACAACGTAATTTTAATTGGGATCTCAAATTTTTGTTAATTTTATAAAATAATGTCAATTTTAATATAAAAGAATGTTTCCCCAAATAACCAAATATATAAGTAAAGAATAATAGTGAGGAATGACTTGCCTTGGCAGTTATTAAAACATACTATGAAATTACCATAAAACAGTGGACATCAACATGAGTGGATAAAGAGATGGGAGAGAAATTAACCTTCAGGTAAGTTGCATAATATAACACAATTGTGTATACAATAACATAACAGTAACTAAAGCATAGTTTTGTTTAATAAATGG
Organism: Plecturocebus donacophilus; assembly: GCA_004027715.1. Taxonomy (NCBI): domain Eukaryota; kingdom Metazoa; phylum Chordata; class Mammalia; order Primates; family Pitheciidae; genus Plecturocebus; species Plecturocebus donacophilus. The sequence continues at coordinate 39,175 of PVKP010017040.1, forward strand.
TGCTGGCACAATTGCCTATCATTTGATAAAAAAATGGAGTCCATTAACTTATACTGTAGATTAAATTTCAGGCAGATTAAAATCTAAATGTAAAGGAAAAATGAGACAGTTAAAATCCTAGGTTATAATTTAAAATCATACACATTTGTCTAGATATGTAAAGCATGCAAAATACCAAAAAGCTATAAAATTTTCTCTTAGCAATCTAACTTGTCCTCAGTCTTACCCTGGCCTTCTGGTGGAGGAGGAAGAATACATAGAAATCACAGAACAAATGGAGGATTCTTCTTCAAGTCTAAGAAGACACCAGGTATAGGGCTTTCACCACCAATGCCTGCACAGAATTGCTACAACCAACAATTAGATGGTGCTTTGGTCCCAGATCTTACCTAGTCTTTCATCATGTTTCTTTGCTAGTTCTCAGCCAAGGAAAACATTTCCTGTATTATTTGTACTGATTATCTACTGATCCATCTTATCTACAAATGCTACCTTTTTTTTTCCCAAGGAGGAAGAACAAATCAACTGAAGTAAATATACTTCTTAGCAAGGTGAACACACAATTGCTGTTCCAATACACAGCCCTGGTAGAGTTACGAGGAAACTGAAGTGAAAGCATCAGAGAAAGACAGAGATAATAACTCACATTTATTATTCACCTACCATGAGCAAAGTACTTTCAACATCTAAAAGACAACCATACTAAGTATGTGTTTTTATTTTGCTCACAAATAAATGAAGAGACTAAGGTTCAGCAAGGTTAAATAACTTGCTCCAGATCACTGTAGTAGGTATCCTGATGTGTTTTCCTGCCTATTCTTTCCCTTCTGCACTCAGATTTCATCTTGGGAAACCACTCCACCCCCATTCACTGTTCTTGTGCATTCAGGATGGACACACGGTTGAGGCACAGCCAATCACTCTGTTTCACCTCCTGGATGGTTCAGGAATAGGCATGAAACCCTGGTTGCTCCTAGTACAATCCGTTTTAAGTTTTCAGTGGAATTGTTGGGAAACCAAAGTTTTTTCCACTTGGTAGCTAACCTGGAAGCCTAGGGCTGCCAGAGGCCATCTTGTGAACAGAAGCAACCTGAGAATTGGGCAGAGTAGATAAAAAGTATAACCAACAGCTGGGGCAAGAGACATGATCTTGAATGCATAGGTTAAGTCCCTGGATATAGCCATACCTGAAGCAAAATCTATCTTTGGAATTTGCAGATACACAGACTAATACATTCTCTTATTTACTTAAATCACTTCATATTGGGCTGCTGTCCTCTGCACAAGAGACATCTTGATTAATGTTTTATGGAGCTAAGAAGTGATAAAACCAAGATGAAGGCCATACTTTCTGGAAAAGCACCATTTATCCGTTGGAGAAATAGTGCAATTCACAAAGAACCTGCTGTAATTCCTGACACATTCTCAGCCTGCTATGAACTTTACATTGTCTTTCATGAATGGGATTAAGGAAGAACATACTGAGGGCATTGATGGAAATGAGCTTTAAATTGTATTGGAAAAAAAAATGAAATCCAGTTCCCAGGGATTTGGCTTTGTTCAGTGGGTACACAGTATTCAGGGAAAAGAACATGTTGAAGTGAAAAGAAAAATGCATCTGAGTCAAAAGAGAAGAAAGACAGTTCCGATTTCAGGCAAGAGGGCATAGTTCTCTAAGCCTTCTTTCTCTTACACTTGAGATATAGAAGAGCTTTCATGAGATAAACATGAGATCGTGGCTGCTAAAGTACTTATATTTTGTCTTTTTTGCAAAGGACGTAATATAGTATTATTAAATGTTGTGGGGGCATTTGAGTACAGTTTAGATTTTCTGTGCCTTTATTAACAACATATAAATAGTGAGTCTTTAGACTCAGCATTAAAAACAAATACCATGTTTAAAGACATAAATACTGGTTAAAAATAAATAAGTGGGATCAAGTTAATTGCATTTACCGATAGCAGAAATTAGCCAAAAGACAGTATTGGAAAGATAAAAATGGTGACTCATAAATAAACAGCATATATTATGTGCTCTTTACAGTACTGTATTAAATGGTAGGAAATGTAGCTAATATAAATAAGATAAAATGGGAAAATAAAGAGAATAAGTTATAATCTGATAGAAAGAAATAAATCTCAAGGATTAAAAATACCAAAGAAGACTATATAGAACAAAATAAAAATAAAAGTGTGATAAGGCAATAATAGGGAAAAGGAAAACATAGTATAAAGCTGAGAGAGTTAAATAAAATAATGTACTAAGAGGAATGGGATGCTATGGACTGAATATTTGTGTCTCCCCACGATTCAAATATTGAAGCCCTAACTCCCAAATGTGATGGCATTTGGAGATGGAGTCTTTGGAAGGTAATTAGATTTAGATGAGATCATGAGTGTTGGTAACCCATGATGGGATGAGTGTTCTTAGAAGCAAAGGAAGACAGATCCTCTCACTTTCTACACACACACACATGCACACACACACACACGTGTGTGCCCACACAAACACACACACATGTGTGCCCCCACACACACACACACACGAGGTTATGTGAACATAGGTGAGATGGAAGCAGTCTGCATACTAAAAAGATGGACTCTCACCAAGAATTGCATCTGTCAGCACCTTGATCTTGGACTTCCCAGCCTCTACAACTGTGAGAAATAAATGCCTCCTATTTAAGCCACCCATTTTACAATATTTGGTTATAACAGCCTGAGTCGACTAAGACAAGAGGGATTCCAGGTTGTCAGTCAGCAGCCTACACCTGACATTTATCAAGTGCATAGTACCTGCCAAGTGCTAGGTGTTTTATATCTAGTGTCTCATTGGATTCTAATAATAACACTGTGAGCTTGGTATTAACATTCCCATTTTGTAAACAAGGAAGCTGAGTCCCAGAGTGGTTAAATGATGAGTCCCAGTTCTCACAGTAAGTTAAAGTGGAACCTAGATAGGAATTCCAGTCTTGTTTCCCAAAGCTTACCTGCTTTCCCCTACACCTTCTCTAAAAAGAACTAGAGACATCCCACAGCTGCCACACTCCCCCACCTCCAAAGGCCAGTGCTTTCTCTGAGGATCATTGGGATTTCAAGACAGGATTGATATCTTGGGGTGTGAGGTAAAGGGTAGATGGAGCACAGGGTCCACTCCACATTATTTCAGTAATAGCCCCATTTCTCTTTGGAAATTCACTGCTACCACACTCTCAGCCCAGAAACTGTGAACGATACCTCATCCCCAGCTCTGGGGTGCAGCACACAACCCAGACTCAACTCATCAGTGTATGGCATTCCATGACAATGCCTGTGATGGAATCCTGGGTGAGCAGATGACCCAAGCCTGCGAATTGGAGTCAGCAATTCTAGATTGTGGGGCTTTGGTCTGAACTCGCAGACAATAAATTCTCATCCCCATCCCTCTCCATCGCACATCTATCCAGCTCTACCCAAACTGAAAGGAGGTAGTTCCACAATGGTGGCAGCCTCTTCCACTACAAAGGAGAGACCCTTCCTGAGAATGGGCCCCATAATGCAAGGCAGAGCTGTGCACAGAGGAAAGAACAACCACGTCCCGGTGGTATGGCTTCACCCTCAATCAAGCCAAAGCTGAAGCAAAATTACTCCCTGTACCACACAAGTGCTGGATCAAGTGTGGCTTGGTGTTGCTTTTCCTCACAGCCTCAAATTTACAAACTGAGTCACAAACTTGAAGCCTTATATCCCGATTGTGGGGAGCCCTGGAGAAAGCCAACAATGCTTTTCACCCCTAGCCGCAAAGCCTTGCCAAGGGGCTTTGCCTCCAACGTGGTACCCACAAATATCACTGTCAGAAGACCTGGGAGCTTCCAGCATGCCCCAAAACCATCTGGATATTTCTTTGAAGACTATATATTTTGAATAGGTGCAGAAGAAGATTAAAGATTCCCTTCTGTGTTGGGTTTCAATACAAAGAGTCAGATGAGCCTGTATTCAAATATTAGCTTTATCACATCTTAGACACACCATTTTTTGGAAAGTTAATGGCTTTCTTCTACCTCTGTGCTGTGATATATACTGCTTCCTCTACCTGGAATACTCTTCCATCTCCCCCATTTACCTGGCTAATTGCTGGACATCACCCATGTCTCAGCTTAGACATCAATTTCTCCAGGAAGTCCCCCTTCTCACCCTAAGGTCTAAATCACTTTCATCTTTTCCAAGTTTCCAAATCACTTCCATTCCTCCCTTGTTCTAGTATTGATCTCACTATTGTAATCATAAGAATCATAATCAAAGGATAGTCATAAATATCTAGCTTGCCCACTAGAATAGAAAGTCCATGAGGGCAGGGAATGTGTCAGAGTATTCATCATCAAAGCCCTTGGACTTAGCACCATGCACTTGGTAGATACTTTATAAACCTTCCCGTTTTCTAATCTGCATAATGGACATAGTTATAGCGAGTCTCCAGGGATTGCCTAGAGATTTAATTCTGTTGTATAGACAGCCCAGTTCATACCTAACACCCACTGGGTGCTCCATAAATATTAATTCCCTTCTACTTCATTCACTTTTTCCAAGAAATTTGCAGTAGATTCTTTGCTAATCACTAACTTAATCTCCCTGATTGCCATTAATAAAGCTAATCAAATCCTCATTATTTCCTCAAGAGACCACGACAACTCAGGGGTTAATGGTAATCTGTCTCAGTTTTACAGAAATGCTTGGCTCACAATCACAACAGGGGGCTTTTTTTTTTTTTTTGAGATGGAGTCTCACTCTGCTGCCCAAGCTGGAGTGCAGTGGTGCAGTCTCAGCTCCCTGTAACCTCGACCTCCTGGGTTCAAGTGATTCTCCTGCCTCTGCCTCCTGAGTAGCTGGAATTACAGGCACACGCCACATGTTCAGTTAATTTTTGTATTTTTAGTAGAGATGGGGTTTCACCATGTTGGTCAGGCTGGTTTCGAACTCCTGACCTCATGATCCACCCACCTCAGCATCCCAAAGTGCTGAGAGTATAGGCATGAGCCACCGCAGCCAGCCAGAGCTCTTTTTTTTCTCTCGGTAGGTATCAACACAGAAATAAAGTGATTAAACATTAAATATCATATATAATAAATGCCACCAATATAAAACTTAATGCTCCCAATATTTACTTTGAGTTGCTACCTTTTGCATTAGTTGAAGCAAGAAATGTTCCACTTAGTTAAAATATCTACTTAGTATCCTGCTCATAAACACATCTGCAGCTCGAGTTGCCTGCTTCAGTGGGTTTAAATTAGTTGGTATCAATGTTACTGATGATAAGAGAACTTGGAGAGCCTGCTGAGGTCCTAGTGAGGTGGGTGATGCTCTGGGTTTCTGTATTCTCTAACAAGCATCAAATCAGGGCTCTGCTGAGGACTAGGGTGAGCTGACTGCAGGGTTTTGTAACAGAAGCTCTAAGAAGGACCACAACAAGCCCTGTGGTGACAGATTAAAAAGTCACACTACTTTTATAGAGACACTGTCATCATAATAAATGTCTTTGCTGAAATGAATGGAAACTGTCCTCTTGTGCAGCTAGAAGAACATTTTTTAAAACTGACCATCGATTATACATGAGACAGTGCACAGCACAGTGTTAAGGTCATCAGCCTCAGAGTCAGGCAGGTTTGGGTTTGGATCCTGTTCTGACACACCCTGTATATCCTTGGATACAGCTCTTATTCACTCTGATCTGCTATTTCTTTATCTGCAAAATTGGGATATTAATAGTCCCTGAATCATGAGTTACTGTGAAGATTCATTCCTCACAAGTCACTTAGCACAGTGCCTGGCACACACCAAGTGAGATATCACTGCTAGAATATGTGCAGGATGTCATTTAATCTCCACACAAGTTTCATTATTATTACTATCATTATTATTCCACTAGAAGGCTCCCTGAGCTGAAACAACTGGGTTCTAAAGCTGTTTAAAATGGTCAAAATCCAAAACACTGACAACACTAAAAGTTGGCAAGGATGTGGAGCAACAAGCATTCTCATTCATTGCTTTTGGGAATGCAAAATGGTGCAATCATCTTGGAAGACAGTTTGGCAGTTTCTCACAAAGCTCACCATACTCTTACCATATAACCCAGGAATCACACTCTTGATATATACCCAAAGGAGCTGAAAACATATGTCCACACAAAAACCTGCAAACATGTTTACAGCAGCTAAAGCATTAATTACCAAAATTTGGAAGCAACCAGGATGTCCTTCAGTAGGTGAATGTGATACATTCAGAAGATGGAATATTATTCAGCACTAAAAAGAAATAAGCTATCAAGCCATGAGAAGACATGGAGACACCTTAAAGGTATATAACTACGTAAAAGATGCCAATCTGAAAATGCTATATACTCTATGATTCCAACTATATGTCATTCTGAAAAAGGCAAAACTAGAAAAAAAAGATTAGTGTTGTCAGGGGTTGGGGAAAAGGAGGGCTGAATAGGTGGAGCACAGAGGATTTTAGGGTATTCTACTACAACGGCAGGTATACATCATTATGTTTGTCAAAACCCATAGCATGTACGAACACCAAGCATGAACCCTAAGGTACACTATGGACTTCAGGTAATTAAACAGTTTTAACAAACAAACTGACTGCGGCGACCCTGGCATCATAATGGGTGTCTTTGCTGAACTGAATGCACACTGCCCTCTTATGTGCCTGGGGTAGAACAGTTTTGTTTTGTTTTTTAATTGAGCATCTATTATTCATATATGGACTTTGGGTGTGAAAACCAAAGAACAAAAGTGAATTAAAATGAAGACTAGACCTGAAGAACCCCTGAGCAGATGAAGTCAGGCCTCATATGTGACCTTAACTTTTTTTTGATTTGCAAACATGTGAAACTTATGTTGAGCTATTGTTTGTAAATGCCTATATTAAAGAAAAATAACAGGCTAATCAGAAGCCATCAACTTATTTATATAGCTAAGGACTTTCCAGCACGATGGACCGAACAAGGCAAAAGTGCAACGGAAATCCATCAGATCTTCGCTTTGCTTTACCTCTATGCTTGCCCATAAAAGTCTTCCCATGTATGTTCCCCCAGTGGCGCCCCCAGATCACTCCTATTAATAGATTCACTTCATAAACCGCTGTTTGCTCAAAGCAACTCCTTAATTTTGTATTGTGCCTCAGTTTACTTTTGTTACATTAAGTTTAGCCTAAAGTTGCCTCTTTATGTAAATTAAAGATTTCTCCATACACAGTGAACTGCAACTTAACTGGAGGTGTGAACAGAATGTAACCTACTCTTAAGCCAATCATGGAGTTTTGACCAATCAAAGGCAGCCCACTGTGCAAACCTGGTTTAAGTACATCAAACACTGAGCTGCAACCAGTCCGGCTGTTTCTGCACCTCACTTCCATTTTCTGTCTCTGACTTCCCTTCTTCTGTCCATAAATCTTCTTCAACCATATCATAGCACTGGAGTTTCTCTGAATCTGTTTTCATTCTGGGAGCTGCCTGATTTACAAATTGTTCTTTGCTTAATTAACTTCTGAAATTTAACTTGTCTAAGGTTTTTCTTTTAACACTTTTTTAAAAATTTAATTTTTAAAAGGTTTTTTTTTTTTTTTTTACTTTTAAGTTCAGGAGTACATATGCAGGTAAACTTGTGTCATGGGGTTTTGTTGTACAGATTATTTTATCACCCAGGTTTTGTTTATTTGTTTTGAAATGGAGTTTCACTCTTCTTGCTCAGGCTGGAGTGCAATGACACGATCTTG
>PVKP010017041.1:0-46923 GCA_004027715.1 Plecturocebus donacophilus
AATCACTCCCCAGCAATTGCATAGCATTTCACAGGTTTAAATAAAATATTGGTTGGCTGCTTATTAGTTATTTTCATCCCCTATTCCTTCCTGTCTCCATTGTTGAACACAATTGTTGGCATAAAAGAGGTTTTTAATACCCATTTTTAGACTGTATTTAAGCCTGGGCAATAAAACAAGAATCCCATGCTCTCTCCCTCTTTCTCTTCCTCTTTCTTTCTCTCTTTCATTCTTTTTTTATTCTTTCTTTTGCTGTTTCTTTCTTTCTCCTTTTCTCTTTTTCTAAAGTCTCTTCCTCTTTCTTTCTCCTTCATTCTTTTTTCTTTCTTTTGCTGTTTCTCTCTTTCTCCTTTTCTCTCTTTTTCTAAAATCTCTTCCTTTCTTTTTCTTTTTTTTCTTTCTTTTGCTGTTTCTTTCTTTCTCCTTTTCTCTCTTTTTCTAAAAAAAAAAAAAAAAAAAAAAAAAAAGTATGATATTGGCTGTGGGTTTGTCCTAAATGGCTCTTATTATTTTGAGATATGTTCCTTCATTACCTAGTTTATTGAGAGTTTTTAACATGAAGGAAAGTTGAATCTTATCAAAGACCTCTATGCAAATAAATCGAGATCTGGATCTTCTGAGATACTCATGTGATTTTTGTGTTTAGTTCTGTTTATGTGATGAATTATATAATTGATTTGCATATAATGAACCAGCCTTTCATCCCAGGGATGAAGCCAACTTGATTGTGGTGGATAAGCTTTTTAATGTGCTGCTGGACTTGGTTTGCCAGCATTTTATTGAGAATTTGTGTGTTCATGTTCATCAGGGATATTGGCCTGAAGTTTTCTTTTTTTGTTGCATCTTTTCCAGGTTTTGGTATTGGGATGATGCTGGCCTCATAAAATGAGTTCCCTCCTTTTCAATCATTTGGAACAGTTTCAGAAGAAATGGTACCAGCTCCTCTTTGTACCTCTGGTAGAACAGCTGTACATTCATCTGGTCCTGGGTTTTTTGGTAGGCTATTTATCACTGCCTCAATTTCAGAACTTGTTATTCTTCTATTCGGAGATTCAACTTCTTCCTGGTTCAATCTTGGGAGTATATGTCGAGGAATTTATCCATTACTTCTAGATATTCTTATTTATTTGCATAGAGGTGTTTACAGTATTCTCTGATGGTTGTTTGAATTTCTGTGGGGTCAGTGGTGGTATCTCCCTTATCATTTCTGATTGTGTTTATTTGAATCTTCTTTTTCTTCTTCTTCATTAGTCTAGCTAGAGGTTTATTTTATTGATTTTTGAAAAAAAAACAGCTCCTGGATTCGTTGAATTTTTTTTTTGAAGGGTTTTTCATGTCTATATCTCCTTCAGTTCTGCTCTGAGCTTGCTTATTTCTTGCCTTCTGCTAGCTCTGGGGTTTGTGTGGTCTTGATTTTCTAGTTTTTGTAGTTATGATGTTAGGATGTCATTTAGTGCTATAAATTTCTCTCTCTTTTGTTTTTAGACAGAATTTTGCTCTTGTTGCCCAGGCTGGAGTGTAATGGTGCAGTCTCAGCTCACCGCAACCTCCACCTCCCGGGTTCAAGCGATTCTTCTGTCTCAGCCTCCTGAGTAGCTGGGATTACAGACATGTGCCACTACACCCGGCTAATTTTGTATTTTTAGTAGAGATGGGGTTTCTCCATGTTGGTCAGGCTGGTCTTGAACTCCTGACCTCAGGTGATCTGCCTTCCTTGGCCTCCCAAAGTGCTGGCATTACAGGCATGAGCCACCATGCCCAGCTGAAATTTTCCTCTTAACACTGCTTTAGCTGTATCCCATATATTCTGGTACATAGTATCTCTTTGTTCTCATTCATTTCAAATAACTTGATTCCTGCCTTAATTTTTATTATTTACTCACGAGTCATTCAGGAGCAGGTTGTTAAATTTCCACGTTAAATTTCTCACTCTCAGCTTTTGACATGCTTTCTTCACTAAACTTAATTATCTCTAGCTTTTGGGTGAGAGATGTGTGAGTCTTTCTATGACTTAAAAACACTTAGAAGGCATTGTAGGGTTTTTAATTGGCCTAATTTCAATATTGTTGTGTCAGGAAATAGGCCTAAGGAGAGGGAGAGGGATGGGGAACAGGTGGTCAGTGGAGCAATCAGAACACATGCAATATTTATCGATAAATTTGCTATCTTATATGGGTGTGGTTTGTGGCATCTCAAAAAAATTACAATAGTAACATTAATACAATAATAATTAATTATAATTATTAAAAATTATTTTAAAATAATTATTAATACAATAATAATTAATAATTAATACAATAGTAACATCAAAGATCACTGATCGTGACATCATAACAAATGTAATAATAATGAAAAAGTTTGAAATATGAGAATCACAAAAGTGTGATACAGAGACATGAAGTGAGAACATACCTTTGGAAAAATGGTGCCAACAGAGTTGCTCAACGTAGGGTAACCACAGGTCCTTACTTTGCAAAAACACAGTAACTGTGAAGTGCAATACAGTGAAGCACAATAATGATGTACGCCCTACACTGACAGGCATTTTACAGAAGAGAAACAAAAATGGTTAATAATATAGAAAAGGTGCTCAACCTCATTCTTAAGTAGGAAGAATGCAATTTAAAAGCACAAGAAAAGTATAAATTAAAATCACAGCAAGACTGTACCCAACATACTGCCAATAATTAACAAGTTTGATAATATCAGTTGATGAAAATGTGGAGCAACGGCAACTTTCAAACACTGTCTACTGTAAAGCACATTGAGGCTGGGTGCAGTGGCTCACAACTGTAATCCCAATACTTCGGAGGCTAAGGTGGAAGGATTGTTTGAGACTAGCAGTTTCAAACCAGCCTGGGCAACACAGCAGGACCCATCTCTATAAAGCAAAACATAACGTAACATAATGTAACATAATATTAATACAACCAACACATTTGACATTATCTAGCAGAGTTCAGCACATGTATATACTGTTACCAGTCCACTCCTACCTATGTTAAACTCTTGTACATACTGTGAAACATGCAGAATAATGTCCTTGACAAAATCACTTATAAGAACAATAAAGTAGAAACGGCCAATAGATGAGATTATAATATATTGATAAAATGTAATAGAATATGGCAATGAAAACAAACTTAAGCTATATGCATCAATATGAATAAATAAAATATTGAATTAGCAAGTCAGATAAAAATTCAGAGTATAATTCAGTATTTATAAAGCTCAAAAACAAGAAAACGTAGTAATACATACAGATGTATGAGAACGTCTTTTGAATACTAAATTCAAGATACTGGTTAAATATGGGAGCCCTGAGGGGTCTGCAATCTGGGAGAGGCACACAGGGAGCTCAAAAGGTATTGGTATTGCTTCACTTTTTTGAGATAGTCTTGCTCTGTCACCCAGGTTGGAGGGCAGTGGTGTGATCTCAGTTCACTGCAACCTCTGCCTCACAGGCTCAAGTGATTCTCATGCTTCAGCCTCCCCAGTAGCTGGGATTACAGGCATGTACAAGGCTCAGCTAATTTTGGTATTTTTAGTAGAGATGGGATTTCATCATGTTGGCCAGACTGGCCTCAAACTCCTGGCCTTAAGTGATCTGCCCACCTTGGCCTCCCAAAGTGCTGAAATTACAGGCATGAGCCACCACACCTGGCCATCGTTTTAAAGCTGAGTGGCAAGTTCATGAAATTATTCATTATGTATACACACTATATTCACTTTTTGTATGCATGACCATTCAAAAGAAAAAATAAATGAAAAAAATAACCAAAATCCTCTATTTCATAGTAAGAGTAACCTGTAGATCAATTCAATGGCTGACATGGCTTTATTATTTCTAGCCAGATTATTCAGAAGGAGGATGTAGAGATATGAGTGAATACACTCAAGATGATCTGTTACTTCAAATTCTTCTACCTTCTTTGTATTTCCTCTATTGGCAGGGTGGCATTATTTACTTATCTTTGAAGCTGGGACTCAAGAGTGAAAGTGGGTGCTATTAATAATTGTGAGCATATCTGGTGTAAAAACACCACTGTTCTAGACAAAATACAATGCTGATCACTTAAAAAGTCTCCTTTGGCCAGGTGTGGTGCTCCCACCTGTAATCTCAGCACTTTGAGAGGCCGAGGTGGGTGGATCGCTTGTTGTGCACAAGCATAACTTATTGTACACAAGAGATGTGCATCAGTTTCCACTCCTCAAGCGCTGTATGAATTTGGCTCTTAAGAAACCAAGGAGTAATGTGTGCATCAGGCCCAGGGCTGAAGAGCTGCTTCTCACCAGATGCCTTTCTTGGCCTGGCGCTGTATCCAACCATATTCAGGGTTAGCTTTGTTCCTCCTTCTTGGATCTGTGTTTCTCTTTTTGCTCTGTCTCTCCTCATCTCCCAGTCCAAACATCCAAAGAAGTTAATGACCTCTGCCCCTAACTGAACAAAGCCCTTCATCTAAGGCCACCCTTAGGTTGGCAGCCTTAGCCAGACATCTGCTTCTTGTCAAATCAATGTCTTGTCCACAGGGAGGCCCAGTGCTATTTCTAGTTTTAGCTGGATGCCGGGTGTCAGACATGGCAGGTACCATGGTCTACCTGGCGAGTATCAAAGAGTTGGTTTTCTTTCTCTCAAGCACCTAATAGGTCCCAACCATGTAAGGCCAGTAGTAATGAAGTTTGCAGTTCCATTTCAGAAACCAATGAAAAACTCCAAAGAGACAGTGTCCAACATAAAAGAGCAGCCATAAAAATATACAGTTAAACATATTTAATAGAAATATTAAAATAATCATTACACTTCCTCTCACTGATGAAATCATGAAAGAATATGCCTTTTGTAATCAATAATTTTTTAACATGCAAAAAGGTATTTTTGTTATGACATTCGTAAGCAGAGACTATATTTCAAAACAAGTTTATACAGACTTCAAAAGGCCTAAAGTCAAAGAGAAAGTGAAATATATTTAAATATGATTAGTTACATTGTATGCAGTTGGCATACTAATATTCACAGTTTATGAAGTAAAAAAACTAAACTGTTCATGTCAGCTCTGAAATAGATGCATTTTCATTAATATATTCACTAGTTAGGTCTGTTCTTCTAAGACAGGAGGAAAGACAGATAAGAGATATTTTTTAAAGAAAAACTCAACATATCAGCAGCAAATTTCAGTTAAACTAAATTGGAAACCAATGTTCTGTGTAACCAAAGTGCAAAGTCAGTTCTCCAGCTCAGAATGAAAATTAAGAGTATCAACTGAAGGCTTAAGAGAACTTCAGAGGGCATACTGTGTGGTGATTTATTAACACATAAATATTAAAATACAAATATCAAATTTTTGATTTAAAAACAACACAATTTTGATTTAGTCATTAAAACATATGTAGAGGCATCAAAGGCAAGTAACACTACTACCTGAAGTTATTCAGAGGAACTGTGAAGATGTAGTGCTGACCTCTAAGTTGTCTTTCTAAAATCCCTTCTGATGGAAAGCTTACAGAACAACACTATCTGCCAAAACACTGGAAGCACCAGTTTCATATTTAGATACAATGCTGAGTAATATAGTCACTGTTGTGATATGTTTTCATTTGGGAAAATGGAGAGGATTCTCAAAACAGACTCAAGGCTTGCATGTAGTGACACCATACCAAAAGCCTGGAGAGACACCATGAAATCACCCCAATTCAAGTGATGGGCCCACCTATTCATAATCAGTGTTACAGTAGCCAGCTCCAGCACTCTGACAACATAATGAGTTTTGAGATAACATACTTCAGAGAAAAAAAGAACAGATTATTTTATAGCAAATAACTAAATTGTATTTTAACTTATAATTAACCGCAGCATATTTACTTCATAGCCCCTTAATCAACATGTCACTTTTACCAATAAAGCTTTTTCCTTCATATTCCAATCACCAAAATTTCTCAAAAATTTATAACAACAATCTGCAAATTTGACCTTGCAATAAATAGTCTTGAAACATTATTTTAACTTTATTACTATTATTATTTTTAGAGACAAGGTCTTGCTCTGTTGCTTGAGCTGGGGTGCAGTGGTACAATCACAGCTCATTAGCCTCAAGCAGCCCTCCAGCCTCAGCCTCCCAAAGTGCTGGAATTACAGGCATGAACCACCACACCTGGCCTTGAAACATTATTTTTAAAGCCTAAATTCCAGTTGGTTGGTACCAAAATTTAGTTTAACTTCAAAATTTACAGTACTGCTGAGAAATGGGCAGGTCCTGAGGTTCCAGAGAAGTGGGGAGTGAATTCATTCCTGGTGTTTTTATTCTGGCAGCATGCATGGGAGATCACATGAGTTAGAGGGCTGTGGCTTGGTATCAATACTTCAAGCTGTTGTACTTTTACTTCAAGTTGAAACTTTTAAAAGACATCTGTCACACAGACGTACAAACATATGTAGATGCAAACATATATACACACTTTTTGACAAAAGAATGATGGTAATATACATGAACCATTTTTGTAAATAGATTCTATTTCGTTAATAAAAATTTTCCTTCCATCAATCTATCGAAGTCCAGACCAACTATGAAGATAGGATGCCCATCCAGAAGAACGGGAAGCATTTTCTTCCTCACCTTTGGAAAGTTAAAAAAAAAAAAAAAAAGTATTAAAATTTCTCAATGTAAAACTTGTATTTTAGAACCACTCTACAATATAAGCAAATAATGTCTTTTTTTAACGGATTACATGCCTTTTTTTGTGGGGGGCAGGGTTGAGACAAGGTCTTGCTCTGTCACCTTGGCTGGAGTGCAGCAGTGTGATAAGACTTCAATGTAGCCTTGATCTCCCAGGCTCAAGTGATTCTCCCACTTCAGCCTTCCAAGTAACTGGGACCACAAGGTGTCTGCCACCATGCCTGGGTGATTTTTTTTTTTTTTTTTGGAGAGATGCAGGTCTCACTGTTTTACAGGCTGGTCTCAAACTCCTGGGCTCAAGTGATCCTCCCACTTCAGCCTCCCAAACTGTTGGGATTACAGTCATAAGCCACTGCACCCAGCTGTATGTCATTCTTTAGACACATTATTTACTAAATTTCTCTTTTTAAAGGCTATACTGAGTTTCCTGTTGAGCCAATTTAACAGCTACTTTTATATTTTAGCTTTAAAACACTGATAAGCAACATGAAGCAATCTAGAACTTAACCTTTGAATGGCTTTATTAAAGAAATCCAGGTATGAAAATTGTGTAGAAATGATTCTCTACAAACAATCCTACCAGCATATAAGAAATACTGCTATTCTGAAATACCATCTTCTCACAATATACTCTGATGTTATGAATCATCTGTTCTTGAACATTATTTATTGTCTTTCTCTATTAAACAATCTCAAAGTAAAGTTTCCAGCACAATTAAATATTGTTGACAATAAGAGGATTTTATTAAAAACAGAAGCTTACATACAACTTAGAATCTAAAACCCAATAGAATTATGGTAAACGTTAAAGCCAAACCAAAACAAACCAAAAACAAAGTTGTAATCATTTAAAAATCATGTTTATTGAGGTCAATTTACTTACAGTAAAACCCACCCTTTTCAGCGTATAGCACTGAGTCTTGACAAATGCGCAGTTATGCACCACCACTGACCAAGGCCTGCCACATTTTCACCTCCTCAAAGTTCTCCCTGGCTTCTTCTCCCCCTCCTTGGCAAACACTAATCTGTTTTCTGTTCTTGCAGTTCTGCTTTTTTCAGAATGTCATTTAAGTAGAATCGCACTGTACACAGTCTTTTGAGTCTGACTTCTGTCACCTGGCATAATGAATTTGAGAATCATCCATGTTGCTGTACTGGCAGTGCATTCTCTTTTATTGCTAAGCAGTATTGAACTGCATGGCTGTACTAGTTTTTCATTTACTAGTTGGAGGATAACTGAGATGTTCTTAGTTTTTAGCAATTTTAAAGAAAGTTTCTATGAATAATTGTGTAAAGGTTTTTAATTAAATGTTTTGGAGATATAATTCATATACCACATAATTCACCTTTTTAAACTGCACAATTCACTGGTTTTTAATATATTCACAAGGTTTGTGCACAGGTTTTGTGTGAATACTGGTTTTCATTCCTCTTGGATAAAGATATTTAATTTGGTATTACCCTTTAGACACCTTTCTGTGTTTTCTTGCTTATATATGTACTACAGTTTGGTATCAGGCAGAGAAGCATTTTCAAAATTTTACATGGGGAAATTCTTTCTAGAGTTAAAGCCATTTTCATTTATTTTTCTGTTCTGATTTTATCTGCATATTATTTACAATCTGCTTCATAACAAATTACTACAAACTTAGTACCTTAAAACAAAACATACTTGTTATTTCACAGTTTCTGTGGGTCAGGAGATCAGAAATGATTCTGTTTTAAGGTCTCTCACAGGGCTGCAATCAAGATGTTGGCATGGCTGGGATCTCATCTGAAAACTGGACTGGAAAAGAATCTACTTCCAAACCTATGTGTTAGTTAGAAGAATTTAGTTCCTCAAGGCTGCTAGACTGATGGGCTGTTGCTTGCCTATGGGCCTCCCTGGTATGGTAGCTTGCTTCATCAAAGTGTGTAAGCACAGAAGGCAGAGAGAGTCTGCTAGCAAGATAGAAGCCACAATCTCTTGTAATCTGTATCATTTTGCTGTATTCTACTAGGTTACCCTCAAGGGGAGGGAATTATACAAAGGCATGGATTTCTGGAGGGGTGAATGAGGGCAAAGCCTTCTGAGAACTCTGTCTTCCACAATCTGCATGAAGAACTTCTAGAAAGTGGGAGGAAGTGATATTGCTTAGGAATGGACAACTGGGCACTGGTTATGTGTTCCACGTGAGATAGTCTTGTTCCCAAGAATAAAGAGAACCAGATGACTGTAAACATTTCTCTAAACTGAAATGCAGACTGTTGTATGTCCACCTGAAAAGAATAGTATGTATAATCTGGTATAAGATTTTTGATGAAATAAAAATTTTGCTGTATTCTCAGATCTGGCAGGACAATGTACAGACAATGTTCCTGACAGCTATTCATCTCCTTAGGTAAATAAGAACTGGAGAAAAGCTGTGCTGAGATAGGGTACAGTTGCTCTTGCCCCGAGAGGTTGTTTTCTGATAAGGTTCTATATCCTCTGCAAATCAAATCAGGAACTTACAGTGAGTATGCATTCTCTTCCTGCCAGTCTGGAGATGATAAAACATCTCTATGACAGGCTTGGCCTGTTTTCTTATTGGGTCATTGGGCTTTTTTTTCCCTTTATTTACTTGTAGAGAGTTTTAGATCTCTGTGTATGTATGGTGTACAAGTGACAATATTCAGATCTGTAAACTATAACCTAGTTTAAGAGTAAAGAAGATTTAGAAAAACAACTTTTATTTCCTGTTTGAGTAGTAAAATTGAGATTCCAATTTTGCATATAGGAGTACTTTATGGCTAACTTATTTGGGAAGCAAAGCTGACTTACCATAAGTCTATCTCAAATAGAAATGAAACACTGAACTCAATGATGTTGAGTTTTAATGTGTGTGGGGGCAGGGTGAATTAACATTTGTGATGCAAGCAGGGGAGCAATCTATACTCAGCAGTGTCTATTTGACATTAATTGTTTGAAGACTACTGCTATTCTCTAAGTCATTTTACCTTATAACACAGACTGTAACAGGCTATTCTGAGCAGCTCATGCCATCTGCTTGAAATTTAAGTTGGGCCCCTAGTATGTGTTTATTTTAAGGAATTTGATGGTGCTTTTCAGAGTTGGCTAACTTACTTTACCCCGTAAGCTAATGTTTCCCAAATATACCCAAACCCACAGAAAGGAAAACTTTTCTCCCTAAACTTACAGCCAACATCATAAACATTTTATATCTAGAGCTGATTATACAGTCAGGTATTTACCAACACTCATGCGTATATCTAGAGTTTCAAGAAATAATTGCTTACCCTTACTAGATTCAACATATTCTAATGTTTGGCATATTATTCTTATTTCTTAATTTTTTTTTTTAAAGAATGGTTTTACTCTGTTGCCCAGGCTGAAATGCAGTGGCATGACCAGGATTTTGACCAGAAGTTTGACTGCAGCCTTGAACTCCTGTGCCCAAGCAATCCTGCTGCCTTAGGCCCCCCAAGTAGCTCGGGCTAAAGGCACATGCCACCATACCTGGCATATTTTAAAATTTTTGTACACAGAGGGTCTTGTGATGTTACCCAGGCTGATTTTGAACCCCTGGCCTCAAGCAATCCTCCTGCCTTGTCTTCCCAAACTGTTAAGATTACAGGTGTGAGTCACTGAGCCCAGCTTGTATTCTTTTGATTTTTAAAAACTATTCTGAATGTGATCCACCAAATTAATTTCACTATCCACGAACAGGTAGCAGCCTGAATGAAAAATACTGTGTGTTTTTTTTTTTTTTTTGAGACCCAGTCTCGCTCTGTTGCCAGGCTGGAGTGCAGTGGCACAATCTCGGCTCACTGCAACCTCTGACTCCCTGGTACGAGCAATTCTCCTGCTTCAGCCTCCCGAGTAGCTGGAACTAACAGGCACGTACTACCATGCCCAGCTAATTTTTGTATTTTTAGTAGAGACGGGGTTTCACCATGTTGGCCAGAATGGTCTCAATCTCTTGACCTCGTGATCTGCCCGCCTCAGCCTCCCAAAGTGCTGGGATTACAGGCGTGAGCCACCACGTCCAGCTGAAAAATACTGTTATAAACTTTACATAAAACCAGAGATTATAAACATTTGCCTCTAAAGAGATGAAAGAGGTAAGAGGTACTTGTTTGCTCTGATGGGCTCTGTTTCCTTCCGTGCCAGGAAGAGTGGCTCTCAGACCTTTCTTCCGGCATCCCTCATACCCCGTATATGCAGTATTGGTTATTATTTTCAAGGCCTTAGTAACAAAATGCCCCTGGTGTGACCAGTCAGGCTGACAGTCTGTACCTGTAAAATGGTGCTAAGTTTCCTTTGCATGCCTTGTCTTTCTTATCTTAGACTTTTTACCTAGGACATTTTCTTCTGAAGTATATCATTGAGAATTTTCAATGAAGGTGAATTCTTGAAGTTTTTGTTTTTCAGAAAAGATCTTGGAAAATATAAAAGGTTGGCAGTTATTTTTTTTAGTACATTGGACAGTATTACACCAATGCTGTTGAGAAGTCTACTGTGAGGCAATGTGTCTTCTTTCTCTGGCTACTTTTGAGATTTCTCTCTGTCTTGTTTATTAGGGGCAATTTTACTTTTATGTGACTAGAAGTAGATTTCTTCTTCTTTTTTAAATACTACTTGAGATTTTAATGGGTTTCTGAATCCGTGGATATTCCTCAACAGTTCTGAAAGATTTCTAGCCATTCTCTTCATATATTATCTGTGTTCTATTCTTCTTTCCTCCTTTTAGAACTTCAATTAATAAAAACATGCTTGATGTCTTTATTCTATCCTCTATGTCTTTTCCCACTTTTGTTTCTTCTTTTTGTTTCTCCCATGCTGAATTCTGTGTAAATCTTCTGAACTATCTTCCAGTTTACATTCTCTCTATATCTAAATCTGCTGCTAAACCATCATTGTTTTTAATTGTCATAATGTCTCTTTTATTTACTCACATTGGTAAGAGACAAGTAGTAAATAATATTTAAAGGGCAAACTAAATTTAAGTATTTTCCTGTATGTTTACAGACTTAGCAAAGTTCTGCGTTTCTAATGTATATATCCTCTACAAAATTCTTTGAAAATATCTCTGTTATTGGTATTCTTTAGGTTAGTCTCTTTTAGAACTTCTAATCAATGGACCCTCAACTTATAGAAGCCACCTGGGTGTCAGCAACATCTCTATTACATTAAACATGCTGAGCTTTTAAAAGAGGGCTATTAGACATGCTAAGTATTTTGAGATAATATCATTGTTCTATTAAAAACTATGCTTTAATTTAAAAACACAAACATTCCTCAAGTCCCAGTTTATAACTATAAAATTAAGTTTAGTTTTATTAGAATAAATTAAAAATAGTGAATCTGTAATTTGCAAATTTGTAATTTGAGTAACTATTTACTAAAAATATACATGATATATTCTTATTTGGGCTCATGTGACAAAAATACTATTGTGGCTATAGAAAACTATCATTTGAAGAAATAAGTTTACTGTCAGCATTGAGAACATTCCTCCTTCATCTAGAAAGATTATAAAAAAAAAGATTCAAAATACTATCAGTACTACTTAAGTACTTGTGTAAAAAAATTAAGCCTGAATCTTATCAGTCCTCTAGATCAGGGGTTATCAAGGTATGGGCCCCAGACCAGAAGTGTCAGCGTTAAATTGTTAAAAATGCAAAATCTTGGGTCAGAAACTGGGGTCCAGTAATCGGAATTTTAATAAGTATACCAGATGATTCAGATGCCTGCTCAATTTTGAGGATGAGTCTATCAGCTTAGCTATTAAATTTTACAGGGGATAGAAGAACATGTTAAAGAGCACCAACTAGATAAGATCAGTCAGATGTCCAGCCATTCTGGGCCTTCTGATGTCTTGTAAAGCACACAGTGATGCACTGTATTCCCCATCCCACCCAATTGCAACTGGATTTTTCTATAGGCAACTGGAACAAGTTCAATGTTAGCCTGTAATGATTAAAACCAGAATATAGGACTGCAATAGCATAAACGACCAGTTTCTTCAATAAGTGGCACATTAAAATATAGATGTAATTGTTATAGATAAAAAAAACAACAAAACAAAGCTTAAGAAACATCAACCACATGCAATATATGAGCCCTATTTCGTATACTATAAAAAGACATTCTTAATAACCCAGGAACAGTGAACACAAACTGGGTATAGGTGACAGAGAAATCCAATAAACACTGAATTATTCATTAGGGAAAAGAAATGATGTGTGGGATTTGTTTTAAAGTCTCTAGCACTCTCCTACTTGTGCCAAAAGATTGCCCATGAGTTGAAAACTGTTAGAGACAGGTGACAGCTACAAGAGAGATTACAGTGTCCTTCCTGTATGCTTGAAAATGTCAACAAAAGTAATTTACAACTAAAAAATGCAATCATAATTCTTAAAATACAGTTTGAATTCAGTTAACTACACCAGCTGTATGTGAAGCATTTCGAAAGAATTTATGACATCACAGTATTAAAACCATTTGACATGGAAACCTGAACTCCAACTGTGGTACAGTTTTAAAGCTACATTTGCCTAGAAAGTAGATTGCTGCATATAGACCCCGTGTTGGGCTATCTGACTCCATTGCCTTAGGCTATTTGGGATTGGAAGAAAGAGGGGTGAAGGAGAAAGGAACAAGCTAATACATGTTTTTTTAAAAAGTAGAATTTAAAACAAAACCACATTCAACTGAACACTAGAACTCAACACCAGGATACAAACCCAATTTTCAAAGAGCCAGAAGATCAAGCTAAACACTGTATTGTATTTTGCTGAATGTTAAAATTATATAAATGTACCATAGTTGCCTTAAGATGTTAAAAAGTCAGCTTTTCAAATCTAGTCACAGCCTACTCACTGATAGACCCAATCCAAATAAACAAAATAAAGTTACACATACGAATTCTCAACCACAAGCCTGCTTGGTTTAAGTCAGAAGTTCTAAGACGTTTCTTTTACCTACCTTGAGCAATGGCAGCAAGTTTTCCCTTTTCTTCAGGGCTGAGCTGCAACATTGTATTTATAACAGGAAGAAGTCTTTCTCTTTCACTACCTGGTTTCAAGAAAATGAACTGTAGCAAGACATTTTTCAAGTATTCCAGGTTAGCTGCAGACTTCTCTCGCTCTTGATTCCTTTCCAATCTTCTTATTTCACTTTTGAGAAGCTGGTGTTAAATGAGTTAAAAATGGAGCTTCTGATTAAATATGGCAGACTGAACTCATACATTTTTCTTCTTTTCCCTCTAAACTTCCCCCTCCCCTCCACATGGCAATAAAGGAGGGAATTCAGTTAACTACAACAGCTATATGTAGCATTTGAAGCATTTCAAAGGAGTTTATAACATTACAGTATTAAATCCATTTAACATGAAAACCTGAACTCCAACTATGTGATAGTTTTAAAGCTGCATTTGCCTAGAAAATGGATTGCTGCATATGGACTAAGTGTTGAGCTATATGACTTCATTGTCCTAGGCTATTTGGCTCTGGAGGAGGAAGAGGGGTGAAGTAGAAAAAGACAAGCTAATACAAGAGGAGAAAACAAAGATGAGACACATCAAGAAATTCTGACAAGATGAGAAACAGGTGAGGAGGTGGAAATGAGTCAGTCCAGCAGCTTACCAAGTATCACTGACAAGAGGACAGGATACATCCTGCGTAAATACTGGGGTTCTTGCCTCAGAAGCACAGGGTATCATGGAAATTGGAGCTGAAAGCTGGGAACGGATGGAAAGTCTCCATGAGGAAGAACTAACTGGAGCCATGGGTTGGTACCAAGATGCTCCCTTTCCATTCTTCTGTCTATAGAAACTGAGCCAGTATGGCATGGGGCTCTGAAAATGGGCTGAAAGGAACATCTGTAGCCTCCACTAATCCCTTGCCCCTAACCTGTTCCTAATGCCCCAGGTAGTTAGGTTTACTGGGCTAGTGATTTGTTACATATGATAATGCTTTTATTAGTGGGAAAATGTTATTTTATAGAGATGCCTACTCAAGTATTTAGTGGTGGAATGTCATGATATTTAAAATTTACTGAAAATAACTGAATAATTCAGCTTTAAAATAATCTGACAAGGACAGCTAGTGGCCATGCACAGTGGAAGGACAGATCTATTCGGAGCAGCAAAGTACAGGGGCAAAAGCATGTACTTTTCAGACAGCTATGAGTGTGAATTTTATTCCATCATTTACCAGCTTCTTTTTTTCTCTCAACCAGTGATTATGAGATTAAATAATATATGCAAAGATTAAAAAAATATATGGGTCATGAGAACTGCTCAATAAGTAGTATGACTATATTCTGAGTAGTGATTTATCAGTGAGCCAGGGTAGAAATATCTCATTTGAGTAATCCTCAACTGCTCTGCAACACTCCTAGATGTTTCTGGTGTCTACTTTAAATAGGAAAAACTTCCATTGCCACTTTGCCATCTCCACCTGAAAACTGTTTAGTTCAGTACCATAAATATCAGCTAAATGATCTGAATTCACTGTTTATCTTTAGAATTCAAAGACCCATGCCCATTTAAGTTTTATTTAAGCATAGGTGGAACAATGACTTATGAACATCTCTCTAGCTTCTAAATCTATTATGGTTTCTTAGAAAAGGTAAGAATTAAGAAATAATCTTTGTGTAATAGGTATAAAAGCAATATTTCTCACCATCAGGAATCTAATATAAAGAATCAAGACGTTATGGATGCATCTGCAATGTGGATTTTTAAATTTGGGTGCATGTGTAAAGAGGGTCAAGAAAACCAAACTGCGATTTTGATGGTGGCCAGGTTTTCTGATCTCACCTTAATTTGCTCCATAAGGATTGCATTGGTTGCTTCTGTTTCCCGGAGCAGGCCGTTTAAGTGATCTGCACTTTTTGTGGTGGAACTGAGCTTCTGAACCAATTCCTCTTTGGTAAATTCAGCATGCCATAATGGAGGCTCTGCAAGATGTTCCAAGAATTAATTTTCAAAACCACAGATTATGAAGATTCTAAATAAGAAAATATCTAAATATAAATATTTTACTCTGTGATATTTTATAGTCTGCTTTCTTTGCCATTCATCTATTCAACATACCTCAATAAACAGATTACATGTTGTAGGTGACACAAATAAAACAGTATCTCTGTTGGAAACAGAGATACTTTTAGTAATCTAACTGAATATAAGCCCTGTGAGTCCCAGTTCTGAAATTTGTCAGAATTGTGTTTGTACACAGTTTCACTACATATCGTCTTCCCATCTATTAATATTTCAAGGTTTTGTCATTTCACTTATAAATGACGGAAGCATTAACATTTACTGATCACGTATCATGGACCCTAATAAGAATCTTCTATCATTCAAACTTTACAGACGATGAAACAGGCTCACAGCTGACAGGTAAAAAAATCACAAAGTCAAATCGGCTTCAGGAGTCTGCTATGCTCTATCATGATGCCTCCATGTTAGCACTATTAACTTTGCCTAAGGAATCATGACTTGCAGTTTCTACCCGACATGCTCAGTGACCATGAAGACAAATGACCTGTACTCCAGGTGATCTTGAAGCTTCAGGAAGACGACAAACAGCTTCCCCTTGAATTATGAACATTAATATTGATTACAAGTAAAAATAAAATATACCAAAAACATCACCACAAAAATTTGGTATCACTTTATCAAGAGGAATAAACGGAAACTGTCAGTTTCCTGGAAGGGTGAGAGGATAGTTTATCCTGTTAACACTCACACCTATTTGTGGCTATAAACTTCCTACCATTTTATGGTTCAAGCCTAGGGCAAGAGCTAGCATTTTATTTTGAAAAGATTTGTTTCATAATTTTCCCATTTGAACAATGTGACTGGATTGTAGGATGCAAAGTATTGATCCTGAGTGTGTCTGTGAGGGTGTTGCCAAAGGAGATTAACATTTGAGTCAGTGGGCTGGGGAAGGCAGACCCACCCTTAATCTGCTGGGTACCATCTAATCAGCTGCCAGCAAATATAAAGCAGGGAGAAAAGACTGGCCTAGCCTACCAGCCTACATCTTTCTCCTGTGCTGGATGCTTCCTGCCCTCAAACACAGACTCTTAGTTCTTTAGTTTTGGAACTTGGGCTGACTCTCATTGCTCCTTAGCCTGTAGATGGCCTATTGTGGGAACTTGTGATCATGTAAGTTAATACTTAAAAATGTCCATCCATCCATCCATCCATCCATCCATCCATCCATCCATCCATCCATCCAATTAGTTCTGTCCCTCTAGAGAACCCTAATACAAATAGGTAGTGGAATACTGAAAGAAATTTTATTAGAGTAGCCCAAAAAAGCATATGTAACTTAGAATAATAGTAATTAAATAAGACAGTGAAATTAAATAAGAAAACATATTTAGACAGAGTAACATACCAAGTTTAGTTTCGGGAGAATTAAGCAGCTGCTCTAAAGACTGTGTATATGTGCTGGCAGAAGACACAGACTCAGTATCAGTTGTCTCCATGCCTTCGCCCTCTTCCCGGGTTACAGTGTGCATGTCTAGAAGTGGGATGTCTGTGTTTCTCCTTTCTCGAAGGTTCTTCAAAGATTGTTGGGAGGAAACTGAACCTATTAGATTTTTTTTAAAGGGTAAGTATGAAATTGTTCAAAATCTATTGATTCAGAATTAACAGAGATACAAAATAAAAAGAAAATATCAAATGACAGAGAAGAGAAATTAAGCAACTAGAAGACAAGTGAAAGGTGTATGAATAATTGCTAAAACATTTCTTAAAATTTAGTTATCAAACTTTTAACTACATTAGTCATTTTAGCAGAAGCTATAAATTGCTACTAGGTAAGATAACGGTTAGATAACATAACTCATGATACTACTTATTTTTTTATTAATTTAGAGTAAAGGGCCATACTGTGCTAAATACTGGTCAAAATTTAAAAACTAGATTCTAGCAATTTTTTGGAATTAGGTATTTCAGATTGTTGCATACTTCTTAAAACAACACACTTGCTGCAATCTGCTCAGCAGACATCCTCAATGACTGCCCTTATACCTTTATCTCTGTGGCTTCTTAATTGTTGCTGCTCACACCTACAGTGTTCATACAATAAGAGCCCAGAATCCAGAGCATGAAACTAATGAATTACATGGTCTGGCAAGGCTTTCCTGTTTGCTGATGAAGTGTAAAGTTTTTGTTTTGTTTTTTCCCTGAGACAGGGTCTCACTCTGTCACACAGGCTGGAATGCAGTGGTACAATCTCAGCTTACTGCAACCTCTGCCTCCCAGGCTCAAGCCATCCTTATACCTCAGCCTCCCAAGTAGCTAAGACTACAGGTGTATGCCATCCTACCCAGCTAATTTTTGTATTTTTAGTAGAGATGGGGTTTTACCATGTTGGCCAGACTGGTCTCAAACACCTGGCCTCATGTGATCTACCCACCTTGGCCTCCCAAAGTGCTGAGATTACAGGTGTAAGCCACCACACCCAGTCTAAACAGTAGTTTATAAGGCCTTCTGACATGTATTAGTTTATTGACCCCCAAAAATCTGAAGTTCAGAGAAATTTAATACTTTGCCCAAGATCTCATAGCTGAGTTAGAAAGCAGAATTGTAAACTAGATTTTTTTTTTTTTTTTTTTTTGAGACAGAGTCTTGTTCTGTCACCAGGCGCTGGAGTGCAGTGATGCGATCTTGGCTCACTGCAAACTCCGCCTCCCAGGTTCAAGCAATTCTCCTGCCTCAGCCTCTTGAGTAGCTGGGACTACAGGCACGCACCATCATACCCAGCTAACTTTTTGTATTTTTTAGTAGAGACGGGGTTTCACCATGTTGGCCAGGATGGTCTCAATCTCTTGACCTTGTGATCCACCCTCCTCGGCCTCCCAAAGTGCTGGGATTACAGGTGTGAGCCACTGCGCCTGGCCGTAAACTAGATTTTTAAACTTCAGATTTCATTTATTTTGCATTTCATTAAGTTTCCTTAGTCCTGACTACCCTTTCTGAAGGATTTTCCTGGGTTTCTGAAAAGTTGAACGCTTATTCCACTGCTGGTTCCTAGATTACAATTTCTTGTGTGACCTTTGCCCCGGCTGATTACTTCCTTTGTTGATTCTTTAGCATGTGTTAAATTCTCCTGAAGTTGATTTTTGACCCCAACAAGTGACCCATAGCTGCCAATGCTCCAGGGACAGTATTTCCCATGGAAAACCTAAACACCATCAACTTCCTACTAAAATACAGCATCATTATGGCTGCTACTTTTCCATCTCTTCCTACAGAATGAAAGATACTGGGTGTGGCTGAACTAAAAAACTAGTTGTAAATGTGAAAGTAAAGATGCTGTATTGGCCAAGCAATTCTATACATTCAGTGCCACCTGAGTGTTTCTAAGCTCTTTGCTCCACCTCTAATGTTTCTATTTAAAAAACAGACATATTTGATGACTAACAATGGAGAACACCAAACTAACCTGGTGAATACTAGAATTAAGATGTGTCATGAGATTGACAGAGTATGTTTAAGTCAGAGAAAAATTAATACTCCTTTCCATTGAGGGTAAGAAATATATCAAAGTCAGTATTCTAAGAGGTTATACAGGGTTCTATAAGTATAATCAAGAAGGAAGGATTCAGATGGTTCAAGTATCTTCCTAGTAGGCAAATCCAAAATTCATTCATCACAGAATCGACACTGGTGTCACCTAGTAAATTTTCTCCTTTTTTTATGAATTTGTAAAGTATGTATTTAAGAGACATAAATATGTGAAAACATGAACAACTAATATTTCCATGGGTACATACATACTTCTTGTGGCCGGTTCATTCTTAAGCTGGAAAAGCTGTGCTTCCACCTTGGAGAGCTGCTGCTGTAATGTCTCCATTGTCTTTCTGTGCTCTTCCTGCAAATGTCGCACTTGATCTCGGAAGCTACTTCGAAGGCTCTCGTTCTGGGATGTTAGCTGACTCACAGTCTGTGCATGTTCGGACTTCATCATCATGTTCTCTGATTGTACTGAACACAACCTGAAAGTTGAGAAACAGTTCACAGAAGATCTCTCAACTTTACATGCTGACAGCCTTTCTCAACTGGGTTCTGCAAGAGAATTAGCTCTAAGTCCTCTATTGAATGTATGAATTAACTTCTCTCCTACATACCTACACTGTACTCGTTGTATAGTAACTTGAAAAGAACTGACACTGGCTGTCATGTAGTTCAAATCATCTGTGTTCCACATTTGAGATGAAGAACCCCAGTTGAGAAACTGTGTTGTGTTGTCCAGACTAGGAACTTCTTTCATGGTTCATCAGAAAATAGGACTATATTTAGGGCATAAAATAATGATACTTTTAATTAATCCACTTCTTCATGTCATTTTATGTGGTAGCTCAAATAAGTAAGATTAATCTCCCTTTTCTCTACTGTCTTGAAAACAAACAAACAAAAGCAAAACAAAACAAAAAAAAAACAGGAAAAAAAAAACCCCCACCTTCTTGATTTACTCAGAAAACTTTAGAGGAAAGTATCCATTTTTGAGTAAAGTAACTGAACCACAAACACAGACTTGGTTTACTATACCTGTTTCAAATTTCACTGC
The DNA here is from genome assembly GCA_004027715.1 of Plecturocebus donacophilus. NCBI lineage: Eukaryota > Metazoa > Chordata > Mammalia > Primates > Pitheciidae > Plecturocebus > Plecturocebus donacophilus. The sequence goes on from PVKP010017041.1 coordinate 20,247, forward strand.
ACATGAGAATCACTGGAGTACCTTGTCAAAAAACTGAGACATCTAGTTTTCATTTAAACCCACTAACTCAGGATCTCCAGTAGTGATTCTAGGAATTCCCTACTATTAGCAGTTTTCAATGTGATTTTTATATACTCAGCCTGAAACTAACCAGTGGGCCTAAAATTTGGGAACCATCACTTTTAATGGTTTACTGAACACAACCATTTTTCATGTTTTCATGTTTTATATGTTTGGCTTTGGTTAAACAACAACAACCCTTTTCCTTTCATACCAGGGATCCACAGAATTCTCTCATAAAAATTTAAAAAAATGCAAAAGCCATGAGAGAAAAAAGTAAAAGCCCCTCATTAATTACTCTCATGCCTGGCAGGATAAAAATCCCAATTCCACAGGTAGATAAACCTTGTTAACAGTTTAGCCTGTACTTTTCCAAGAGATTTTTTCTACTCGCTAAACATATGCATACCATATAAGGTTTAAAATAGGATTTAGTGGCTGAAGGGAGAAATGCAATAAAAATACCATGTTTTAGAAAAGAAATCTTAATTACTAAGTTCATATTGATTAATGAGTCTAGAAATATATACACATTTCTGTGCAAGCATTTTGTTCAAACAGTATATACCAAGAAACTAAAGGAAGAACCATTGGCAGTCACAAAAATAGTCTAAGCAGGATAAAAATTAGAGGAGGGTAAAATGTCTAGTTTTCAGGCAGTATCACTGACATTTCTGAATTTACCTTCTCGAAAGCTAAATACTTAAACCCCCCATCTGGAATCAGAATGACTGTGCTGATAGAAGTTTACTGTTCTGTCTCAGTTGCTACTGAGGTGTTTATATTAACTGTAGTCTCTTTGGTAATACAAATATTAACTAGTTAGCCTAATTATCACATTCCTCTGGAACCATTTTCACAATCCACTATAACGTATGAATATTAAAATATTTTTAAAAGTGGAGACTATATAAAGAGAAGGCTATTTCTTCATGCTTGGGCACAGACAGTAACAACACCATTAGTTTTTAATATTTCTGAAGAAGAGGAAAGACTCCTAAAGATAACTTAAAATGCTGTGAAAAGTGACTGGCACATAGTAGGTGCTCAAAAAACACTTACTGAAAGATTGAATTACTTTAGAAAAATCAACTGTACTTTATTTGTATTAGCAATGTAGTTTGCAATAACTTTCCTAAAGAATTAGTGTTGGAGAGTATCAGGCAAACATCACCATATATAAGATACTCTCATTGTAAACTCTGGTGATAGGCAGTTAGAAAACTGGTACATCTTCCCTGAAACTTTTGGTTTATGTGATTGACATGCAAATTACACTGTTAACAGACAAGTCACAAAAAGCTAAGTGCTTTCACTTTTCAGATTAGCATAAGATTAGATATATATTATATAAGCAAATCTGTGATAAAAGTATCTTAACATCCTTGATAAAAGATGCTCAATGAAGCATTCTTTTCCTCAGCCTCATACTCCTGCTACTCAATTTATCACAGGAGTTGAAAATTTCTTGCTTTGCCAGTACTCCTAACATCTATTAAAAGTATTATAGTGATGAACAAAAGAATATGACAAGTTGAAGACAGAATTGCAGATAAGATGCATTTTCTTTTTCAGTTAGCAGCTATTTGGATGTTTTCTTCTAGAAAAAAAAAATGCTTATGATTTAACACCTGGGTTGGTAAGTAGTATGTTTTTGTTTTTTTTTAGAGAAACATCCTAGTCAAGAAGGCTATAGGAGAGGCAGAATACTGGATGAGCAGACAAACATTAATTGTTCTTAAAAATGCAAAATACAAAAGAAATGTAAAAGGAGAAGCTCTAAGGTAGATAAAGCAAAGTTACCAAGCCTTTAGAAATGTCTATTTTTTATTTTCTAATCTGCATTTATCTCAAGGAGCAACATGTTAGAAGTTTCAACAAAGAAATACATTGTCGTCTGGCACAGTGTTAGCGCTGCTAACAATCTTACTTTTCCCGAAGTTCTGCCTCTTTGGACACAGTTTCCTGCAGCATCTTGTTGTGCCTTTCTAGCAGTGTATCATGTTCAGACTGTAATGTCTGAAGTTCAGATACATTAATCTGTAAGTTATTTTGGCTATCTTGCAATTTGATTTTTAGTTGGTCAATCAGCATTTCCAGATGTTCCCTAAAACAAAAATACACAGTTAAAAAAATTTCTGAAAACGGTGAATCTGATTATGTGGTTTTAAATATAGTTTAACCATTTAATCTTTCAATGCCATACTCTTGAATGATTCTAAAGGAAATGTAATATTCAGAAGAATTCAAGACTAGGATTAAATGTAGCACAAAAGATATTACAGCCAGATTTTAAATCTTAGGCATTATAGATTTACAAAAAATTTCTCCAAAATTTAGAATTTCATATTCAAATAATGCATTAAGTGGCATCAAAATAGCCTATTTTATGTTACAGGATTATGTCAGTTAAAAAAAAAAAAAAAAAACACCTTAAATTTTTTTTTTTTTGAGATGGAGTCTGGCTCTGTTGCCCAGACTGGAGTGCAGCGGCGCAACCTTGGCTCACTGCAACCTCTGCCTCCCAAGTTCAAGCTATTCTCCTGCCTCAGCCTCCTGAGTAGCTGGAACTACAGGCACATACCACCAGGTTCAACTAATTTTTTATTTTTAGTAGAGATAGGGTTTCACCATGTTGGCCAGGTTGGTCTTGAACTCCTGACCTCAGGTGATCCATCAGCTTCGGATTCCCAAAGTGCTGGGATTACAGGTGTGAGCCACTACGCCCAGCACACTCATATAGTTCTTAAATTGTTATAAGAATGGTATGTCAGATCAAATTACAGTGAAAGATAATTCCTAAAGAAAAGCAGGTCTTTTCTTCAGGACTTGAGAAAAAAAAAATAGGTAGAAATATTTAAAATCCTAGTTCTGCTACAATGAGTACAATACCCTATCAGTTTCTTTTTTAAAAAAATGTATTTATAAGAAAGTAGAAGGAACACAAAACATTTACATTAAAATAATTTGAACTCAAAATTTAGGCATGGTCAAAAATGGCTTTTGCAAATGGTGACATTTTTATATTTATGAAATGTATCAATATCTAATTTCCCCTTCATATAATGAGCTACTGGAGAGAAAATACCATGTTTCAATCTATTGTATTTAAGATTCCTAAATGAAAGTAACAGAAACATAAACATACAAAAATTGCAGAATGATTAGTCTTGTTTAGAACAGTAAGAGCCAGATATAAAACTGCTTTGAATACCGAACCGCTACTCAAAGACTAAACATAGATGCCATGAAATGTCCTCTCTCTCTTACACCCAGTACAAATGGGATCTGTATGTTAGTTTTAAAGCAGCATAAACAATATACCATTCAAATAGAACTGAAATGGTCATAAACAAAGAATCTAGACCAAAATTCAGTACTAAATTTAAAATTTTTTGAAATAAGTAAAATATTTTAAAGCAACTTCTGTTTAACCTAAATAGCAGATAAGTATACTCCGCATTTTTATTATTTTACATCTCTAAATTTTCAAAATTGGAAAAACAAATCATAATGTAATTTTAATGCCCACATTTCTACTATGACAAGATTTTATTAAGACAAAACTGAACTGTTAGTTTATTATCTCATATCCTGGCTTCACTGTGCTCTTTAACACCTAATTTTAGAGTCTGCAACAGTGTCCTTTGTAATGAAGTTCAGTGAAGTCAAGAAATTCTATTCATCTTGGTAACAATATACATAATTTCACAGTTAAAAATCATAATAGAATTTTAGGCCGGGTGTGGTGGCTCACGCCTGTACTCCTAGCACTCTGGGAGGCCAAGGCAAGTGGATCATCTCAGGTCAAGAATTTGAGACCAGCCTGGCCAACATGGTGAAACCTCATCTCTACTAAAAATATGAAAATTAGCTGGGTGTGGTGGTGCACAGCTGTAATCCCTGCTACTCCAGAGGCGAAGGCAGGAGAATATATTGAACCCAGGAGGCAGAGGTGGCAGTGAGCCGAGATTGCACCACTGGACTTCAGCCTAGGCAACAAGAGCAAAACTCTGTCTCAAAAAAAAAAAAAAAAAAAAAAAAAAAAATCTTAATAGGATTTTCAATCTACTTGGTGAAGAACCTGTATTGTGGGAGGAAAACTCTGCATATTTAATTTAGACTTTACCTTTCTTGTTTAGCTCCCTCAGTTTCAGCCTGAGACACAGGTTTATTTTTCTGTTGTTTTAGAACATTATGAACTCGGACTTTGTAGCTCTCGAATTCAGAGGTTATAGTAGCTTGTTCTGCCTACAGCATTCAAAAGAGAGAAAAATTTTCTATTGTAACAAGGCCCTTCAATTTTCTTTCAGAGATTAACTAATTGAAATGAAAACCTGTTTTTGAAAATGAGAAAAATGGCTGACATTCTTTTTGGTTTCTCGATTAACTTTGCTAAAAAGTATACCTCTGTTGGCCTTACACTTAAAAAAAAAATTTTTAATTGACACATAATTGTACATATTTATGGGGTACATGTGATCTATTTTGATGGATGCATACAATGCGTAATAAGCAAATCAGGGTAACTAGGATATCTATCGCCTCAAACATTTATTATGTCTTTGTGTTGGGAGGCCTTATGCTTTTTAAAGGCCTTGCAATAATATAATTTTTTTTTTTTTGATAAGAGATCTGTTTCTACCATATCTTCTATTCTGGTAGCTTAATTTACTAACCATACATTTTACCGTGGCACTATGTGCTTTTGGGACTTTATAATAAAGATTTTCTTTTATGATATCCCCTCTTTTCATAAATGTGAGAAAAATTAACTCAAGGAATTAAGTTATTTGAACTTCAGTTTTCAAAATAGGGTGGTAAGTGTTAAGTTCTAGGTCTTCCACTTTCCTGAAGTGATCTGTAAATTCCCACAACAGTGTTGCCATGATTGCTTAGATAATACCTGCATCTAACACAACCACTGCACTGTGTCTGTTTTGGATACTGATGACAAGAAAGTAGGCCCCCCAAAGCCATCCTATGAAAATGTTATAATCATTTAGCCCTCAGAAAAGAACTGTCACACTGTTTTAATAATAAAAACTTTTATAAATAAGTGACTTTCTTACATAAATAAACTGCAAAACAAGGTTGAAATGGAAAAAACATCATGTTTTTTCTTTTAGCAAAAAAAGTTATGAAAGTTATGATTAGGGTTGGCATGAGATTAGGGTTAGAGCCAGATTAACTAAATGAAGTTTTAATCTAGCAAGTGCTCTTAACAGCAAAATACTAAAAAGGGAGAGCACTGCCCTGGAGTAAACCATGGACTAGCCAATAATAAAATCCTGGTGGCTCGCTGTGGCTTCCCTGAAGAACGCACCTTGGCAGCCCGGCTCTCTTCCTGCAGCGCTGTCACTCTCTGCTGGTATGCACTTAAGGTATGCTGGTGCTGTTCCGCAGAGGTTTTCAGGTGCTCGTGGATTTTGTGTTTCTCTGATGTTATTTCAGCCAGCTGTATCTGGGGGTAAATCTTTAAACTTAGCTCTAGCAAATCATATCTTCACTAAAGAGGTTTTCCTTACAACACAAACTTTAGGCTTGAGACATAAGTACATATAAGGCATAATCAGTGAAATATTTTTATGTATTATTATTGAAAAAGTACAAAAAGTAGAGACAATTAAGAACATTTTCTCACTAAAATAATTTAACTTTTCTTAAACCAACACCAATCAAAAAATTTTTTTTAAATCCTAGACTACATATTTAAGGTACAATGTTTAAATACTTCAAGACATTATATATTAAAAAATACAAATAGCAAACATATAAAATCATTTTATAAACTTTCTTGTGACTGCAATATCATTCAGAAAGTTCAGATACATGTTATTTTATTTTGCACTATTCTATAGTGTATTACGAATTTCCAAATATACGAAAATAAACTAGCTTGAGCTAAACAATATTCTCCAGTTATATGCTAGACTTGATTTATTGTTGCAACTTCCTCAAAATGTTGAGGAATCTTTCTAAATATCCTTATAGAATAAATCCTTGTCTCTAAATGGTACCTCATTTCTACACACACAAAATTTTTTTTTTAACTTTAAAAAGTAAAAAAGAACCTTACTTTATAAACTTCTATTTGCTGCTGGCTTGCCTCCAGCTCACCTTTTAAAGATGCTTGAAGTATTAAGTGATCAGTTTCCTACAGAATGAGAATCTTGGTTAAATTTTTAAAAACGTTACTCATAAACTATGAATAAGTGCTAAAATATGAAACTGAAAAATAACGTACTGCTTGCTTTGAATCTGCCAGTTCTTTTTTGGTTTTCACAAGCAATTGCTTGATTTTGGTGTTTTTTTCTTCATACTGTTGTATTAAGGACTGTAACGAAGCTAGTACAAGAAATAATTTCAGCAGAAAAAGATGAAAAAATTTTTATGAATGAATTTAAATACACAAATGCTGAGTGTCTTCTTTGTATTGGCTTACCTTTAAAAGAAACCTGTTTTAGATTTCTACTATGGAATATTTCAACATATGTGAAAATAGTGATAACAGTACAACAAACTCTACTGTACCCATATCCCAGCTTTAACAATTACAACCCATAGACAATCTTATTTAATCCAGATCAGAAAACAGCAAGGTATTTAAGAAGTGTTAAAGTGAATAAATGTGGACTATAAATGGCAAATAGTTTTACACCCATTCTGATCCCCAGTAACATGTATCACTGCGTTAAACACCTAACTGGCAGTTAAAGACTGATGAAATAAACAACTAATGCCCCCGCCCAATAAAGTTGTTATGATGAAATAATTGTAAGGTAAAGTGATTTTCTTTAACTCACTTATTTCTTCTTGTACGGTTTCTTGTTTCTGTTTTTGAATTTTTATTTCTTGCTCCAAATCGTCTATCTTGTTGTTTTTATTAGTTAACTTTTGATTTAGTTCTTTCATCAAACGTTCATAATCAGCTATTTCCATATTCATCAATGTGGTTTGTTGGGCATCCTGCACATTTTGCAAATAAAAGATTCACATAATACTAGATCAGTTGATTTGTAAAACTGCTAAAATGATGTCACAGGAATAAACAGGTGCTTTCCTGTAATACTGAAATAGTTTACACTGTAATAAAGAAATGAATTGGATATTTTCTAGTTTTTAATTTCACAAAATATTTTCTAATACTTTAACCCAATTTTCTTAGTTTCATTTTATTTCATTATAAGTGTAACTACAACTGGCAGTTCTATCTTGTGGAGCTCTTATTTATAAAACAATAATATTTCAAATGGCTCTTATAGTACATTTCTTTTTAGCCTAATCTTTGGAGGAGTAAAGTCAGCCAAAGTTTTAATACAAATTTCAAGCTTTGACATTAATTATATCTTAATGTGTCCTACAATAATCATATATACAAAATGAAATGTCAAACCAAATCTTATAACTCTAGATTCTTTTGAAAGGACTGGTACTTAGAGAAGTTAAATTTTCAATTTTTTGAGCAAACAATTTATAAAGCATTATTTTAGTACCACAAGTAATATTTTAAAATATTTTTCAACATGTATAGAATAGTTTAACAATGTAGGCTAGGTGTGGTGGCTCTCACACCTGTAATCCCAACATTTTGGATCTTGAGAGCTTGTTTGGAAGTTCTAGCAGGGGAGCGCAGCTATTCATATACTCTTAACCAAAGACGAGTCCTCCTCTGTTGGGGATAGTCATCCTCTTCGACTGAGTGAGCAGCTTCGGGAGGGACACACATGGAGTGGTGAGGGAGGAAGGGGACACCCGCCTAACCAGCCAGATCAGCCGAATCAACGCTGGTGATCAATGGGGTGACATATGTCGCAGCCAGATCACCCTCAGATCCAATTCCAACACTTTGGGAAGCCAAGGTGGGCAGATCATTTGAGGTCAGGAGTTCAAGATCAGCCTGACCAGAATGGTGAAACCCCATCTCTACTAAAAATACAAAAAATTAGCCAGGCGTGGTGGTGCATGCCTGGAATCTCAGCTACTCAGGAGGCTGAGGCAAGAGAATTGCTTGAACTCAGGAGGCGGAGGTTGCAGAGAGCCAAGATCACACCACTGCATCCAGCCTGGGCCACAGAGCTACATTGTTTCAAACAAAAGCAAAACAAAGTGAATATTGGTATCACTTTTGAACCTAGTGTTTTATTTTACCTTTTTAACCAGCTCTAATTCTTGCATGGTTTTCTGAAGCTGTTTCTTTTCCTTTTGCAGTTGTACCTGAAGTTCTTCAAGTTCATTTACAGCAGTGGCATGTTCCTGAAATTAAAAACAAAATCAAATCACACAACCCAACCAACATTAAAAAGGTATTTGTAAGGGGATTTAAAATAAATCTGACACACTAAAATATAAAAAGGTTGGTAATATTTCAATGTTTAAAAAACATACACCCCTAAATCACTGCATGGATTCTCAAATTTTTGGTTGGTATTTATTAAGAAATTAATAAGCTCTGCTATATTCATAAATGCTACTCTTTAGTAAGTCTTCCCTTCATTTAAATATTTTGGTAAATGCATCATATATATGTGAATCTCACAGGATTGCTTTTACCTTTATCTTCTGTTCTTTCTGAAGTTTTTCAACTTCTAATTCTTTGTCTACCATTGCTTTGGCTCTCTGGACTTCTAAAATCTGCACTTCCAATAACTTGGCATTAGATTGTAGTGTTTCAATACGAGCCAGGAGATCTTCATTATCAGAATTTAATTTTTCACACTGAAATCACAAATGATTCATTTCTATAAACATGCAGAAAATATATACAGCAGAGGAACAACAAACAGGTACATTAATGAGAATATTGGCATAATATGAAAAATGAAAATTTCAAACTCCATGCTACAGAATCATGTTAAATTAAGAGTAAGTTTTAAAAACTGTCATTGCAATATTAATATAGTAAACCTTATGAGAGACCAGATGCACCGGCAGAGCAAAGAGCAGAAATGGAAAACAAACAAACCCCTAAACAAACAACCCCCTAAGGAACCAAGATTAGAATAATAAGCAAGATAAGATAGTTGCTATCTGTTTTATCTTATTCTTCTCTCATAAGTGGGGAGGAAGAATAAATTCTGTTTCTAACTACATATTTTTTATGCAAAAGTATTGAGATTCAAATATACCTGCTATAGTTTTCACTTTTGAATTTATTCAAAAATTACCTGCAAAGTTGAATTTCTTAATTGTCTTGTAAGATCTTCAATATGATGCTCAAAATTATTAGCACGTTCTTTTTCCACATCCAGTTGCTCTGACTGCTTATCATATTCTAATAAAAGATTCTTCAATAAAAGGATTTAACTTTGGCATGTTATTATGCATTATAAACAACAGATCAGACTTTATTATCAAGGCACCTTAAGGTTCATGAGTCTATTCTAAATGCTTAAAATATTTACCCAACTTGAACATTTGACAGAATACCTAACTGGCATTAGGTAATAAATTTAGCACATTTTGGATAGCTTTTAGTATTAGAGAGTGGGGGAAATACAGGAAAGGAGAAGAAAATTTTAAATATACCCAATATAATAGCTCTAAGGTTAAATATTCTACTTATTAACAAAAATGAACTTCTGAAATGTAAATACAATTTAAGGATGGAGGAATAAAAGTTTAACCTGGACACCTAACTCCACCTGAAGAATTCTGATGAAAGAAATATCCCAGGACTGGTCTAATATAAGGTAAAGGTGTTAACGAAAGAACACTGGAAGACATTCATAGATTTAGTCTCTCTCACACTCTGCAGTGACACTTTCAATATTTCCTGAAGAATCTAAAGCCAACTGAATTTTTTCTTTCCTTTTTTTTTTTTTGGAGATTGAGTCTTGCTCTGTTGCCCAGGCTGGAGTGCAGTGGTGCAATCTCGACTGACTGCAGCTTCCACCTCCCGGGTTCCAGCAATTCTCCTGCCTCAGACTCTTGAGTAGCTAGGATTACAGGCGCCTGCCACCACGCCCAGCTAATTTTTATATTTTCAGTAGATGAGTTTTCACCATGTTGGCCAGGCTGGCCTCCAACTCCTGACCTCATGATCCGCCCTCCTTGGCTTCCCAAAGTGCTGGGATTACAGGTGTGAGCCACTGCGTCCAGCTGCCAACTGAATTTTCTTTGATATTCCTAGTCGGCCTACTCAAGGACAGAATGACCAGACTTTTTTTGCCACACACAAGCTAATCAGGTAATCCACCAAAACATGTAAACGAGATTCAGTTTTGAGACTGTATGTAGTTTTTTATGTTCTCCTCTCTTCTCCCTTATAAATTCTGTTTTTGCCTTTGTTTCTGGAAAACTTCTCACTGTTCTTCTCATAAAGGTGCATATAAAATTACTAGCATCGGGGTACATGTGCAGTTTATATAGGCAAGCTTGTGTCACAGGGGTTTGTCGTAGATTATTTCATCATCCAAGTATTAAGCCTAGTACTCATCAGTTATTTTTCCTGACCCTCCTCCTATCCCTCCACCCTCTGATGGGCACCAGTGTCTGTTGTTCATCTTTATGTGTCCATGTGCTCTCATCATCTAGCTCCCACTTATAAGTGAGAACATGTGGTATTTGGTTTTCTGTTCTTGCATTAGTTTGCTAAGGATAGTGGCTTCCAGCTTCATCGATATCCTTGCAAAGGACACAATCTCATTGTTTTTTTATGGCTGTGTAGTCGTCCATGGTGATATATATGTCAATTTTCTTTATCCAGTCTACCACTGGATAGGTTGATTCTGTGTCTTTGCTATCATGAATAATGCTGCAGTAAACATACATGTGCATATGTCTTTATGACACAATGACTTACATTCCTTTGGGTATACACCCAGTAACAGGATTGCGGGGTCTAATGGTATTTCTGTTTTTAGGTCTTTAAGGAATTGCCTCCACTGTTTTTCACAATGGCTGAACTAATCTACACTCCCACCAAAAGCGTGTAAGTAATGGCTGAACTAATCTACACTCCCACCAAAAGCGTGTGTTTCTTTTTCTCTGCAACCTCGCCAGCACCTGTTATTTTTTGACTTTTTAATAGTAGCCATTCTGACTGATGTGAGGTGGTATCTGATTGTGGTTTTGTTGCTAGTACAATGTTTATGTTTTCTTGCAAAGTTTATTTTTGGAAGTTCCACTGAGATACTATGCATTAAGAGAAACACATTAACCAAAAGGACTGTGAAGCTTGTCAGTGGCTTTCCTCTGGACCTGGACCTCTCAGGTCCTTGGCTAATCTCTGCAGGCTTCTCTGGTGTTTTTGTTTTGAGACTGAGTCTCGCTGTGTCGCCCAGGCTGGAGTGCAGTGGTGCAATCTTGGCTCACTGTAGCCTCTGCCTCCCAGGTTTGTGATTCTCCTGCCTCAGCCTCCCAGGTGTAGCTGGGATTATAGGTATATGCCACAACGCCCTGCTAATTTTTGTATTTTTAGTAGAGACTGGGTTTCAGCAGGTTGGCCAGGCTGATCTTGAACTAACCTTAGGTGATTCACTTGCCTCGGCCTCCCAAAATGCTGGTATTACAGGCGTGAGGCACTGCGCCAGGGCTACGCTCTTTTGGATCATGCTTGCCAAATCTTTTTTTTTGAGACAGGGTCTTGCTCTATTGCCCAGGCTGAAGTAGAGTGACCTCAGGTCACTGTAACCTCTGTCTCCTGGGTTCAAGCGATTCTCCTCCCTCAGCCTCCCAAGTAGCTGGGACTACAGGTATGTGCCACTACAGCCAGCTAATATTTGTATTTTTAGTACAGACAGGGTTTTGTCACGTTGCCAAGGCTGGTCTCGAACTCCTGAGCTCAGGCAAGCTAACTGCCTAGGTCTCCCAAAGTGTTAGGATAAGAGGCGTGAGCCACCATGCCCGGCCCTTGCTTGCCAGATCTGATCCTTGACTAATGTACTTTTGTTTCTAATTTTGATTTACAGGTGGTCAATTATTTGGCTCAACTGGTGGCTAACTGTTAAAATCTGAAATTTTGATTTTATAGTCCATTCATTTAGTGATTTCAGTGGCAGAAGACAGGACTTAGGAATCTAGAATATGGCTTACATTTTTGTTTTTCTATATTTATCTGAGTCTGCTACTTCCTGGCACACATGAATACAGGGTTGAGGTATCACTAGGGTCTTGTCTTTTCCACAGAAAGAAGACTCTGTGCTTGTTTTGTATTTGGGTAAGCTCCTCTAAAAATCAGAGATATTTATCCTCTTAGTCTCTCTCTGGCCTTCTTCATTTTTACTCATTCTGATTCCAATTGCTGTCAATAGCTGTAAAAACTGAATTGCTCTGCCAAAGCTGATTCTAATAAATAATGGCTCCCTATGGGAAATTCTGATTTTAATCAAGTATTATTCCTAAGGGGAGTCTTGGAACAAAAACGAATGCCATGCATACCTTTATGTAGGGTAGAAACTTCTAAACATCTAAATAATTACAAATTATTGTCCCTCCCGGACACCTGTGTGTTCAGAACTTTTAATAAACTAAAGTTATTACAAATGATATGAACACTGAAAAAACTAGCCAAATCAACAAACTACAAAATTACTCAGTATCTTTAGAATGATGCACCCTGAAGAAGCTAATAGAGCTTAGTGACATGTGTTTTTAAAAATGATCAACATTTTTAAACATTTCAGCCCCTCTGGTTCTACCTTAAATCCTGCCACATTTTTATACATTAGTTTATATTATATATGAAAATATGGTAATAAAATTTGAAAATTTAAATTTATACATAAAACAATGACAAAGAATGAGTATGCTTATAAAGATCTTATAAATCCATTAAAACACACATTTAAAATTTATATATGAGCTTCTTCGTAAGAGCAACTTACATGAGGAACTTGCTTCTTTACATTTTAAGAGGCCCTTTAATCTATTAATTTCTTCCAGAGGTAGACTAGGCATATCAATTTCAAATACTTAAATCTATCAATCTTTTCCTTGGTAATTTGTTAAAATACTCTAGGTAGGAGTGCAGTGGCATAATCTCTGCTTACTGCAACTGCCACTTCCCAGGTTCAAGTGATTCTCGTGCCTCAGCCTCCAGAGTAGCTAGGACAACAGGCGTGTGCCACCATGCCCAGCTAAATTTTGCATGTTAAGACAGGGTTTTGCCGTGTTGGCCAGGCTGATCTCAAGCTTCTGGCCTCAAGTGACTCACCCACCTCAGCCTCCCAAAGTGCTAGAATTACAGGCATGAGCCACTGCACGCGGCCTAAACTGTTTTAGGTATTTAAAGTTTGAAAAAGCCTTTTGTGTCCAGAAGTCAGTCAAAGGATCAATATTTCATTCTAGGTTTTTAAAAAATATTTTTCATAAAATTTCTTAACACATTCAGAATATATTTTGGTATGTGGAGTGAAATAGAAACCTAATTCCTTAGAAGGAATTTCTTTCTTCATTGGGTTTGGTTTCAGATTTTACCAGGATAGTATAGCTTAGCTGATGGAACAATAGATCTGGAACCGCCTGAATTCAAATTCCAGCTCTGCTCTGTTACTTGTTCTGTGACCTTGAGGTCTCTTAAGAAATATGAACCTGTGACTTTGAGGTCCTTAACCCCTTTATGCCTCAGAGCCCTCACTTGTAAAGTGTTGATGCTAATATACTTTGAGATTGTTTTGAGAATTAAGTGTATTGAGATGTGTAAAGTGTTTAGAAGAGAGTCTGGCAACTGTTTGTTCTTAATGCAGCAGTATCTATCTTCTTCTGCTTCCTTAATTTGTACCATTCTTACATCAGAATTCTATCACATTACTGTAACTCTGTGGGAAGTTTTAGCATCTGAGTAGGATGTCACCGAAATTTTTCTTTTCATTTTCAAAACACTTAGCAGTTCATGCTAGTTTATTTTTTACTTAAAACTAAGAATAACTGTTAAGATCCTGCCAAAATAAATCTAAAATTTTTAATGAAATTGTTTTAGAATTTATAAACCAATCTGAGAACTAATGGTTCAAATAATATTCAGTAATCCTATATAAGTTTTGCAGTTTTCTTCATTAAGTGCCAAAACTTACCATTTACCATTCCTAAGATTGGATTTTATGGCTGCTGTGGGATTTTCTTTTTTTCATAAAATCCAGCCTGATTATGGCTCATTTCCCACCTTACTCTTCTACACAGTATGTATCTTTTATTTTTGTTGGTTACTGCTACTGGAAGTTTTTAAGTCCTAAGAGGATAGGAACTTAGGATAGGAACTTGGTTGATCACCACCTGCCCTAGAACTCAGAACTTAGTCTGCCTTATAAATATTTGCTGAAGGAATGAGTACCTGAAGAAATGTAGTGATGTTTACCTTGCATTCAGTAATTTTGTTGTACTTTTAAAATTCTTGTATTTTTAATAATATATTTTCATGTTATTAAGGTAAACAAGTACATTACCTCCAAATAACAACACTTCACCTTGTTTAAGCTTCAGGTTTATTCATTTGGCCAGAACAATATTAAATAATTACAGTAGTAATAGCTGTGTTTTTGTTACTGATTTCATTAGGAAATCCAAAAAAAAAATTTTATTTTTAGAAGCAATAGTTTAAAGGCAGTATTTAGGCCAGGCGCGATGGCGCATGCCTGTAATACCAGCACTTTGGGAGGCCGAGGTGGGCGGATCATGAGGTTAGGAGTTCGAGACCAGCCTGGCCAGCATCGTGAAACCCTGTCTCTACTAAAAATACAAAAATTAGCTGGGCATTGTTTGCCTGTAGCCCCAGCTACTCGGGAGCTGAGGCAGGAGAACCGCTTGAACCCAGGAGGCAGAGGTTGCAGTGAGCCAAGATCGCGTCACTGTACTCCAGCCTGGGCAACAGAGGGAGACACTGTCTCAAAAAAAAAAAAAATAAAAGGCACTATTTAAAACTTAACCACTTTAAAATCTTGTTATTAGGATTCTACTACGTTGCACCAAAAAACAGAATATTTACTAAAAAATACAAGGTGATTGTTTTATGGACAATAATTTTACATTTCCAGTACATTTCTTAACTTAGAAGTTATGACTATAACTTGGTATTAAAATGACTATTTTTACCTTATAGCTTTCTGCTCCTTGAATGAGATCTTTCACGGAAGCAGATAACTGGTCCTTTTCTGACAGAACAGATTCAAGTTCTTCCCTTACAGTCTGGGTCTGTTTTAAGTACAAAGTAAAATTAAAGAGGTTTTTTATTTGTTTCGTTTTTCGGGGGTCTGTTTTGAATACAAAGTAAAACTTTAGAGATTGTTTTGTTTTTTTAATGGATAGAAAAACTTATGGGTTTTTAAATGTAAGATTCCCGAATCTTACATTTTTAAAGTCAGCTCACCTCTTTTCTGCTGGAATCTAGTTCTTTCTTTGCCTTCACGGCAACTAATTTTATCTTATTTATTTTCTCTTCCTTTTCTTTACATTCTTTTTCCAGATTTTCTAAAAATAGAAAATAAATGGATTATATATGAACTCAAAAGGAAAAAAATTCAAATTACTTATTTTAGCCCTAGATACAGATTATCTGGGAACACAAAATTGGTAATTTGATATTCAAATAAGCAGCAAAAACATTAATATTTTTAAAAGTGAAAGCTTATTCATTATGTAAGGCAAACAATGTAAAAGTTTCCATTGTCTTTAACCCTCCAAAATAGTCTACTTTTTTCTAGCCATTTTATAAGTTTGTAGGAATTAAAGAGGCTTTTAGGACTTCTCATTAGATTTCCTGGAACTGCAGTTATGCTAGGACTCTAGGTGATAGTGTGTAAATCAGGATCAAGTACTGGAGGTATCAGATGCAGATAAACATTTATGCTCCATAGGTGCATTCCTCCTCTTGGCTGGTGGGTCTGATTTTCATGACTAAACCTGTAATATGTTTTACCTAACCAATATTGATCTCTCCTTTAACTTCCTTGGCTACCTACCCTATTTGAACTCCACAGTTCAGGACTTCTTGATATTTGTTTCTAAAAATTCAGTTATGATCTGAATTTCTGTCCTGGCCTATTAATTTACTTGCACCTGTGTCTTCCCTCTGGCTGCCATAATGAGGTGCCTGTGTGTGGAGCAAAGGCCAATCATTCCACATCTGCATTTCATCCTACATCTCCTCACCTACTCAAGCATCAGAACAAGAATTCTCCTTCCTTCTTCTGCAGCAATAATTTTCTCCTTTCTAGTGGATTTTTTCCAAAAGTTTATAAACAGGCAACAAGAAAAATTATCAACAAGAAATTAAAGCCAGGAACAAATAGAGAAAGCAGTTAGAGAGAGTAAGGGACAGGTGAAACATCTCAAACATGCTGTTATTCTTCCCATAAAATAAAAAATTAAACCACACTGCCCCTCTAGATTTTGTCCCATCTCTTTTTTTCCCCCCTGTAGCAAACCCCTTGAAAGTGTTGTCTATATATGCTCTCAAACATTGCCTTCCTCATTTTATTTTTCTAGAACCAACTGCAATCAAGCTCTGGTTCCAGCATGTCATGGAAACTGACCTTTATGTTGCTTAAGGCAGTGGTCAGTTCTCAGAACTCATTTGATACATCAGCAGCACTAGCAATGGTTAACCACTTTTTCCCTCTTGAAGCACTTCTTTCACTTCCACGTTACTTGCCTTAGCTTTTAAGACATGTTATATTCCAGGTTTTCTTAGCTTACTGGCTGCTCCTTCTCAATTTCTGTGTTGACTCTATCTTCTCAATCTTTAAATGAATGGAGCACTGTCTCTGGTCTCCATCTTTTTGCTATATTCCCTTGGTGATTTCAATCTCCTGGCTTGTAATGCCTGTTATTTACAAATATTTATCTCTAGCCTAGCTCTCTCCCCTTAACTCCAGATTTGCATAGCATTCTGACATCTGTACTTGAACTGGTATTTCAACTTAATTTTTCTAAAACTGAACATCCCAATCTGCCCCAAACACTCATTATAGACAACTGGGAGTCATTCTAAACTCTTTAACTTCCCTTACCCTAATCTAATAGGGGAGTAAATTAAGGGATCATCAGCACTTTACATACTTCTAAGTCTTCATTTCCTGATCGTTACATGGGGATAAAAGAGTTATTCCATAACGTTACTATGAGGAATAAATGGATAAGATAAAGTCCTAACTCCTTTGCACATCAATCACACTAGTGTGTTTATGATCAGGCTCCTACCTCTCCAGGAACTTCCTCGTATGAGCCTTGATATATGTTATATGTCAACATACAAGCACCTGTTCTTCCTTCTTGCTAGAATACGTTTCTTCCTGTGTAAAATTTCTCATTCTTCAAGACTCGACTGAAAACCCTATTCTATGCTGCTTTTCCTAACAAAATAGGTAAGTTCCTATGCTGTCCGTACTGTATCTTGTCCACATCTCAAACTACTGTAATTACAGTGAGATCTTTAAGCAGTACCTCAACCACTTTTCTATCACCAGTGTCTAGAATAGTTGGGCCTTTAAATAAAGTTTGCTAAACGAATGAAAAAATCAAAATCAATCAGGAAACCATTTATAAATGAAATCACACTAGTCTTTTGCTTGGGTTAAACAATAGAAAGTAACACTTTTGAGGCTGGGCACAGTGGCTCACGCCTGTAATCCAAGCACTCTGGAGGCCAAGTCAGGCGGATCACCTGAGGTCAGGAGTTCAAGACCAGCCTGACGAACATGGTGAGACCTCATCTTAAAAAAACAATAATTAAAAAAAAAAAGTAACACTTTTGAAAGAGAAGGCAAACAGATGTCAGAGGGGCAAGCATGTGACCTTGAGGAAAAGACAGCTACTTACCGTTATTTTTAACAACTCATTATTTGGCTATAGTATTTCCCAATCTATTCTAACACTAATAACGATCTGTCTAATTAATTGTGTCAACATATGTAGAATCATAGTTACCTATTTTTTCTTCCAGCTCTTTTACTGAAGACAAAGAATCATTTTTTACAGAAGGTGATTTTGCTAAGGAATCCTAGATTTTATAGGGGGGAAAAGACACAAAATAAAAACCAGAATCAGAATTCATTTTCCATGATGAACTGGTCATCATATTAAGCATAAGATAATCATTATCAAAGATAATTCCTACAAAAAGCAATTTGGTCAACAGATTCTCCCTTGTTAGATCAGAAAATTAGTACTGACCTTACCATGCATATGGCATTTACTATTAAAAAAAAAAGCAGTAACCAAGGCCAAGATAAACAACTTCATCTATCAAATACATATGTAATAAAAGATTACATGATTTTTAATCTTTAATTTTAAAGAAAACCCTAAAATTTTAGCAATACCACCACAGCTCACTCTTTTGTTTAAAAGTGCTGTTTACAAAAGATAACTAAGTATATCACACAAGAATGAAATTCAAGTTTTTTCATGTTTAGTTGTAGTTTTGCTAGTGACTAATATACTTTTGTCCAAGACATTTAAACCCCTAATCACTTAATCTTCTATAAATTCAAGATTTTAAAATTATCTAAAACCTCCCATAAATGAATGTAATAAACTGGACACACAACATGGAAATGTTTAATGCACTTTTCAGAAAGTTGTCACTTGAGGCTTAAATGGTAAAAATTTACTTTTAATGTCAAGGTGTAAAAATGTTTAACGTATATATTTTGGAATCAAACTAAGAATTAATTTGAAACAATAAAATTCAAATGAATAGTACCTTTAATAGTATCAACTGTGCTCTCATATCCTGTAATGCTGATTCTTTTTGTTCTAGTAATGGCTTTAGGTTTTCATGCTCCCTTATAAAACATTTTTCTTTTTCATTGTGGATTTCATTTTTGCTATATGTTTGAGATACTTCCTCAAATTTAATTAAAAGATTCTGATTTTCAAGCCTTGTTTTTTCATTAACATTCTTCATTTCTAGAAGATCAGATCGCAGGGCCTCTTTTTCTGACTGGATTTCTTCTAACTCTTTCCTTAAGAGAACTTTCTCTCGTTCATAGTCTCTCAATAAAGACTTAAGTTCTTCATATTGAACTATACTCTCTTCTTGAAGGCACTTAATCTCTTTTTCTAACTCTAATACCCTTTCATCATATTGAAAAACCAGGTTGTGTTTTTCCTCATTTATTTTTGCTAAGGATTCACCGACTGCCTGTAGGACATTAACAACATCTTTCTCTTCACTGTCTTCTGTAACTTCTGACCCCATTTCTTTAAGAAAACCATACAACTGAGTTTTGACAAATAACTTCTGAACGTGCTCATTTTCAAGCACTTTATTTAAATTATCTCGCTCTTCAACCATTAACTGAAGTTTCTTTTCTAATTCAGTAATATGTTCTCTAAGGAAAATATCTTCTTTTTGAGACAAAAAATCTTCCAAATCCTTACTCAACTGTATTTTTTCTGAACTGAGTTTATTGTTTTCCTCATAAAGAGACTTCACTTCAGCTGATAATAATTCTTTGTCTTCAGAGAGAATTTTCATTTGAACCACAAGCTTTTCTACGTTTTGGTCATTTTGATCCTTTTCTTTTAAAGTCTCCTCTAGTCTTCCTGTTAATTCATTTACCTTTTGCTCTAGTTCACTGTTGCACTGGGTTGTTCGCTCTACTTTCTTCTCAAGTTCAATAATCAATCTTTCTTCCCTTTCACACTTTTTATGTAGATTATCCATTTCTTCATGAGAATTTCTTAGTTTATTTATGAAATAATCTTTTTCCTCAGTAAGAGAACTTATCTTTGCTTCTAATTCTTGTAACATAGTATCTCTTTGACTGAGACTAAGTAAGTATACTTCATTCTTTTCTTGAAGGTTCTTTATGGTATTTTCAAGTTCTGGTACCAATTTTTGTTGAGACAGCAACTTTTCATTTTCTCCCTGGAGGTGATTCACAGTTTCAAGAAGCGCATCTTTTTCAGTAAAAGCAGTTCTGAGCCTCTGCTGCAGTTCATGAACATCAGATGCTTGCTGTTGCTTCATTGATTCAAACTCTTGACTTATTTTTCCAGCAGATTCCCCTAGTTCTGTTTGTAAAATTTCCATAATCTCTCGCAAACTCTCATAATTTAAAATTGCTTCTTGCTTTTCTTGCTGTAGGTTTTCACACTGTTCTTTAAGACCCTGTATTTCAAACATTAATGTTAATTTTTCTTTTTCTGAATCTGACAAAAATGTCTCATTTAGTTCTGATATTTCTTTTTGATGTTGTTCCTTAAGACTCTGTAACTCTTTGTTATGCTGTTCTACGGTACAGCAAAACTGTTTATTTAAACCTGCTAGCTCAGACTTTAATTTTTCAATTACACAGCCCTGTTCTTCTTTAGCTAGTAATAATTCATTAATTTTAAATTCTAAGTCTTCCCGTTCATGAAAAAACTCATCCTTTATATGTTGAGCATCCATTTCAAGTTTTAACTTAAGATTATTCATGTAAGTTACCTCGTCTTTTAAGATACTATGTTGAGATTCAAGTTCTTTTAAGGTATCTTCTAAGTGTTTGACTTTTTCATCTACTACTTGTTCTACAAACGTATTTTCTTGTAAGAGACTAGAACACATCTGACTGTCTTGGTTTCCATTTGAGGTGGCTTTCCTTAAATTTTCTAACTCATATTCATATTTCTCCTGAATGTTCTTTTCACTTGTCTGCCATTGTTTTACTAAGTTCTCTTTTAACTCATTCAACTTATTTATCTCTGCTTCATGTTCCTTAGCTGATGCTTCAATCTGGCCCATCAATTCTTTCACTTCTTTTTGGTGTATAGCTTTCAACTGTAAAAGCTCTTCCTGCAAACTATTAATATTTTTTTGGTAATGTTGAGAATTAGCCTCAATAGTATTTTGGAGTTGATTAACTGTTTCCTTCTTTTCATCAGTGGTAGTGTCTAATTGCTTTTGCAGATATAAAATTTGCTCCTCAAGGGCTGGCCTAATTTTTTCAATCTCTTCTTGTAGTTTTTTAACATTATCTTCAGAATTGTTCTGAAATTTAAGTTGTTCTGAAAGCTCTAATTGCTTATTCATTGCTTCTTCTAGTTCCTTTTGTAAGTTATCTTTGTCTTCACTGTATTTGGAATGTAGTGCCATCAATTCATTTTTCAAATTTTCAATTTCTTTCACATAGTTTCTATGTGATTGTTCCAACTCCTTATGTGCATCTTCAATTTTAGTTACAGAATCCTATTACAAAAAATAAGCACACATAAATTCTCTAAGTAAGATAAAAGAAGCCTCTGCCCTTAGTAAAAAGATTAGCCACAGCTAAGTAGAAAGAAAAGTAAACAAGCAGAAATGTATTTAGAGAAATATGATACTGATATTCCAATAATTCTCCTTAGGCTCTGCCTATCTAATGACAATATATATCTACAATATTAAATCTATTACTCAAATTAGCCTAGACCTAAGAGGCAAGACATAGAAACATGCCTCCAAATATATCCTAGAACTAAAGAGATCATGCTATTTAGTCACGTGTGAAAAGCAACTTTTTTTCACTTTTATTAAAGAATTTATTTATTACTATAAAAAAGATAATGCAACAAGTAAATGTTACCTCTATTGCTGTATAGTTAAATGATTTCAGTTATTTTTCTTTTAAATTCTCAATCTCTGTTTCTTTGTTCATATTATAAAATGTTAATCAGATTAGATGCTTTTTAAAGTCTTAGCTCTAAAACTAATGACTACAGTATACAAGTTGATAAAAAAGCAAAGAATACTAAAATACTGACTTACCTCAACCTCTTGCTTCATTTTAACATTTTCCTTTTTCAGAGAAAGACACTGTTGCTCAGACTCTGCTTTTTCCAGAAGAATAGCATCCAGACGTTCAGTCAATGCCTATTTTAGAACAGGATTTATTTGCCTGGGGTTAAAAAAATGGTGGATTGACCACATGCATAATTATCTCCTGATCTCTTCAAAACACACTAAAGTGAGAATAAGAGATTTTAAAAGGTATGAACATATTGAGCAAAGAGAAAAGGAAAAAAGATATAAGTATAAGAGAAATTGCAACACATATTCAGCAAACTTAATTACGGAGGAGGATGAACTGAATTAGAAGCAGGAAGAAAGCTATAACCTAAGGACCTGTATAAGGAAACACATATGAGAACCTGGCAAATATTCTGCAGAACTGAAATGCTCAGAATTAGAGGCACTAGATATTGTTGAGGGAGGTGTAATGTGTGGGGCTCAAAAATTGAGGACTGGTCAACAATCTGAATAGGGACCATTCAGAGTAAGCAAGAAATAACCTACGTCCTTCCCCCATCAGAGACAGATTGTTCTCTGCAGAAATTAAATAAAGAGGAAGTTAATGAGATGGAAAAAAAAATCAACAAGCCAAGAGTCAGCTCTTTTAAGACAGCTATCAAAATAAACATCATTTAGTAAAACTGATGAAAAGACAGAAGTTCTAAAAAATAATACAATGAAAAAGGAAGCACATCTATATAAGTCAGGCATAGAGTGGCTCATGCCTGTAATCCTAGCACTTTGGGAGGCTGAGGTGGACAGATCACTTGAGGTCAGGAGTTTGAGACCAGCCTGGCCAACATAGTGAAAACCCATCTCTACTAAAAACACAAAGAAAATTAGCTAGGTGTGGTGGTGGGCGCCTGTAGTCCCAGCTACCCTGGAGGCTGAGGCAGGAGAATTGCTTGAACCCAGGAGGTGGGAGCTACAGTGAGCCAAAATCGCTCTGCTGCGCTCCAGCCTGGGTGACAGAGCAAGACTGTGCCTCAAAAAAAAAAAAGTTAAATTATTATGAGTAATTATTAATAATGAAAACTCAAATGAAATAGATCAAAATAAGAAGCAAGAATAATCCTCAAGTTATTCTATAAAATCAGCATAACTTAAAACCAATATCCAAGTACTTTACAGAAAGGAAAAATCAAAGACATATTTTATGACAAATCTAGATGCAAAAATCCTAAACTAAACATTAGTACACTATCATTATTTCTAATCAACATAGTATTAAGGATCCTGGCCTGTAAAATAAAGCTTTAAAAAGGAGATAGCCAAGGGTGATGACTCATGCCTGTAATCCCAACACTTTGGGAGAT
This sequence comes from Plecturocebus donacophilus, assembly GCA_004027715.1. NCBI lineage: Eukaryota > Metazoa > Chordata > Mammalia > Primates > Pitheciidae > Plecturocebus > Plecturocebus donacophilus. The sequence continues at coordinate 43,317 of PVKP010017041.1, forward strand.
GGAAGTGGGAGGATCACTACTGTAGCCTAGGCAACAGGCGAGGCTCTGTCTCAAAAATAAATAAAGTCATGAAGTATAAAGATTAAAAAATAGTTTTTTGCAGATGATATGACTATCTATATAAAAAAAACTAGAAGAATCTATATGCAATTAGAAACAACTGAGTGTTTCACAAAGTATGTAAGACTAATAAAGTCAGTTTCATTTATAAAGATTAAAAATATTTTTTGCAGATGATATGACTATCTATATAAAAAAAACTAGAAGAATCTATATGCAATTAGAAACAACTGAGTGTTTCACAAAGTATATAAGACTAATAAAGTCAGTTTCATTTTGGGATAGTAGCAGCAAAGAATTAGAAAACATAATTAAAAAGAAGACACCATTTACAATGGTATCAAAGAATATCAAGAGTCTAGAAACAACTTTATCAAAAGATGTCTGAAAGCCTTCCACAGGGGAAATTATAAAACTACAGATTACATGCAATTCTAATTAATCACAATGAGGTTTTTCATGGAATCTGACAATATTTTAAATGTATATGGGAGAGCAAAAGACCAAGAATAGCCGAGATACATTTGAAGAAAACAAAGAGAGGACTTACTCTCCTAGGTATTATGATTTATTGTAAGGCTATAAAAAACAAAAGACAATATAGTATTGGCAAAGGCACAGACAACCAGTGGAACAGAAAAAAAAGAGTTCAGGCTCGGTGCGGTGGCTCACATGTGTAATCCCAGCATTTTGGGAGGCCAAGGCAGGAAGATCACGAGGTCAGGAGATTGAGGCCACCCCGGCCAACATGGCGAAACCCCATCTCTACTAAAAATACAGAAATTAGCTGGGCATGGTGGTGCACATCTGTAGTCCCAGCTACTCAGGAGGCTGAGGCAGGAGAACCGCTTGAACCCAGGAGGTAGAGGTTGCAGTGAGCCAAGATAGTGCCACTTGCACTCCTAGCATGACAGAGAGAGACTTGAACTCAAAAAAAGTTCAGAAACAAACACAAACATGTTTTTAACTACAATATTAGATTAGTGGAGAAAGACTATTCAATAATTAAGGTTGAAAATAGTTGACATTAAAAAAGATGTCATACCACATTATAAAGAAATAAATTCCATATGGATTAAGATTTGTCAAAAACAAAGCTTTAAACTCTTAAGAAAGATATATCATGAGCTGAGAGATTTTTACCACACATATAAACAACCAAATATATGTTTATATAAAGTATATATATTTTTACAAATTCTACAAACCAGTAGGAAACCCATTGGCCCACTAAGAAAATGGATGTTATACACAAAAAGAATACTTTCAATCCAGAACACAATGATCTATCATTCTACACCAATCTGACTGGCAAAAATAAAAATGTATGACAATACCTGGTGCTGGAGAGGATATGGATTCACAGTATCCTTTGTACATTGATGGGGGAAGTTATTTCAAATACTTGATAGTGGTTTGGCACTATCTCCTGAAGTTGAACCTTCATGTAACTTTAATGCAAAGATTCCACTCATTTACTTATGAGAATCCTTTGCACATTTAGAAAGGCGATGTATACAAGAAGGTTCATTGTGCTTGTACTCCATTGCATAAACCTGGGCATAATCCTAACATCAATGTCTAGTTCTGAATGAACTGTGTTACTGTAATACTCTATAGCAGCCATGGTGACATCCAATGATACAGATGAGCTTTAGAAAAACAGTAAGTGCAAAAAGTTCTAATACATTACAAACAACATGATACCCTTTTAGTAAAGTGAAAAACTAAAATAAAAAAAATATAAAATGATACTTATAAATGCAGTAAAACTTTATAAAAGGAAAGAAAAACAATGATGAACATAGGATTATCGTTAACTGGGGGTGGGAAACTAGAGGGGTGGAGTATCAAGAGTGTGAGGGCTACATTGGAAGATGTCTATTATTTTTAAGATCTTAGCTTTTTGGGGGATTCACATGTGATCATATCACAAATAATTAAATTAGAAGGAAATGAAGACAATGCAAAGGAGGCAGAAGTAAACTCCAAAACAGTATGAATTTATTAGCTGAGAAAGATTACAGAACTTGTTCGATCTTTAGATGAGATGAAAAAAGAATTCATACATCAGGAATGAGCTCTTTTAAATATATAACATCAGAATAGAAATTTTAATGCAATGATGGAAAAATTAAAAGTAGATGACATTTCTTCTTAGACAAAAGGAAAAACTCTATTGAAAATATAAATCTAGTTGAGCATTCCAGAAAGTTTCATAGCATACTCTAGAGACTGCCTCCCTTCAACTTCTATAATGAACATGTTCTTTCTTGCCTGCTTCTTCCACAGACAGTATAAAAGCTAAAACCTAAAACCCCTGATTTCTCAGATCAATAGGATGAGGGTGCAGGAGCACAGAGATGAAGAGTGTCTGGGTCCTGATGACATCACTGGGAGACTGCAACAGCCTGAGAACTGCTATGTCTAAACCTCTTACATGAAATAATACTAATTTTAAAACTTTATTATTTAAGAAAACAACAAAACACGTAGAAAAATTTAGAGTTCTGTATCAAGTTACAGCTATAATTCAAACATGAGAGTAGAATAAAGGAATGTTTAAATACAAGACAACACAAAAATTTACCTCCATGAATTCATTCTTAGGAAGCTACAGAAGGATATGCTCTACCAAAATAAGATGGTTAACCCAGTGAATGACATGTGACCTAGAAAAGAGCAGGGAGCCAATGCAGGTAAACAGTATAGAAGTTCATAAGATCATCACAAAAGGCCTGGCCAAAAGCACAGGAAGACAGAAGGCTTTAGAAGGCAGGTACCAGGAATCAGAGATTATTTAATCTGTTTGATCATTTGGAAAGCTGAAGGGGTGAAGAAAGACAGGTAGATTCTCATCTGTTGTAACAGAAGTTAGCAAATGTCTAATACTGATAAATCAAGTAATAGCAGTCAGTATAAGCATATTATTTACAAATATAGAGATGATTTTCATAAGTTATTTGGTATTATAAGTTATTTAGAATTTAGCATTATTTAAATATTATGTGCATATGACTTTGGTTAAAATAACCTGAATTTTGAAATTAGTTTTTTCACATTATATATAAGTATTGTAATATAAAATTCTGATTGGTAAGTATCAGAGGTCTATGTAAATTAATTTTAGGAGATCTATATATACAGGCCAAATGTAAACAGCTATTAAAAAAAAAAAACCGTAACTAGCAGAAACACAGAATGGAAAATATTTCTTAAGAAACACAAATCTGACTTCAGGCTAAAAGAGAAATTAACAACAGTGATATGGACTAGAAATTCAAGTGTCTTAACATGCAATTTTTTCATGCCTCTTGCATTTAGAAGCAGTCTAAAAATTAACTGTAGACTTCTCTGTGTCCTTTCCTCCTAGACTCCTAGCTTGTGTGGCCCTGTGACCTGCAGGTATTGGAGATCCACAGCTAAGACGCCAGGATCCCCTGGAAGCCTAGAAATGGAACCATTGACATTTAGGGATGTGGCCATAGAATTCTCTCTGGAGGAGTGGCAATGCCTGGACACTGCACAGCAGAATTTATATAGGAAT